>MU002228.1:0-28066 GCA_010093585.1 Melanomma pulvis-pyrius CBS 109.77
TCTGTCTAAGTGAGCATCCTTGATTTAGGCTTCCAATCGCGTCGTGAGGCTATTCCAGCGCGTCGGTTGTTGAGAGTCCTTTGAGGAACGTTGTAGAGCTGTGCAGCGCGTCGCACGCTTAAAGTCGCGTCTTGTTTGATAGCCTGGAGAGCAAGCTGTATATTTGCTTCGTTTGAGGTTGATTGCGCGTTTGTAGGTGGAGGCATTGTAAGGGTAGTGTAGTGTTGGTGGGGTCTTGGCAAAAGTGGGCAACATACTTGGGTGGGCAACATGCTTGTGAAGTACGTTAAAGCTAATCAGCTCACAATCTTATTCATAATTACACACTGGGTTACACGTTACGC
Organism: Melanomma pulvis-pyrius CBS 109.77; assembly: GCA_010093585.1. Lineage (NCBI taxonomy): Eukaryota > Fungi > Ascomycota > Dothideomycetes > Pleosporales > Melanommataceae > Melanomma > Melanomma pulvis-pyrius. The sequence goes on from MU002228.1 coordinate 345, forward strand.
TAATTTGTGAGAATTAGGCAAAGGAAAAGGGTATAAACAATAAATAAGAACAGAAATGAAAAAAAAAGCATCACATGCGTACCTAGTTAAGCTCAAGAATTTGCGTGGTTGCGGATCTGTCAAGCCTCCGAGCTGTACACACTGCACTAATTAATGCCTTCTAACACATCTGGTTGTGTGGAAGGCGCTAAACTAGTTAGGTTTAGTGTTTTGGGTGGACTGTTGCCCAGACTTTCTCGTGTACAGGTTGTGTTGTTATTCTTTCTTAAAAGCCGATTTTTTTCTTTTTTTCATTCTTGCTCTCAACCTATAGTGTAGGACTTTTCAAGGACCATGCGGTTCGGTATCACAACTCACTACCATCGCCAGAATGACTTCTCTTCACACAACCTTCTGTATCGTAGAAAGAGCTCGGATTAAAATATGCATGTGGCAGGGCAGTTTCGGACTTGTTAATCAACGCTTTATTAGCCTGCCATCAGTTTCTTCGAATTACGTTCCCGCCCAAATAATTGCAAGGTCAAGCAATTTCGAGTACTGGACGCAATCGAGGAGGCTAGATTGGGTGACGTACCCTGGCGGTTATTCAGTGAACAATTCCATATTCACGGAGAATCAATCATAAATAAGAATATAGGTAAGTCCCAACAATAGCTAAATAGAATCTCAAACCCAAAGACTCACCGACAACTCCTAGCGCTTTCACTGTTTCAGCGCCGGTGACATAGTCTGAACACTTACTTTTCGTGGTACGAGCTTCAAGTCGGTTCCACAACTATATATGTAACCTTGTATATACTAGAAGGGAATTGACGTGCTAAAAGGTTTAAGGTGAGTGTATTTCACTGTTTCCAACTACTCTCGTGGATCAACGACGTGACAGTGAAGAAATCTCGAAAAATCTCAGGTTGAGTTGAACCTCTCCCTCCTGATCGACAGTCCGAGTTTGGCAGAGACAGAGACGCTCGGCCTTTTTCTAACGTCATATGCCGACCCCGGCGAGCGACTCCAACTGCGATTGACACTAATGTTGGGACGTTAGACTGCAGCCAGTGTAGACTTTGAAAACATTTTCCGCTTCTTGAACGATATCGAAGCCACGATGATTGTCTAAATTGGAACATTTGTTGGCATTGCTGGATATTTTATCGTACGTAGTGGATGTCTTGATGGTTGTACGAAATTCATCCCAGAAGTCCCTGAGGGCGGCGATCTACTGGCTCTCATCATCGAGTAGGGTCTTGAATGACTTAGAGTGCTTGCAACTAATAAGAATGAGATGCATTTATGCAAAAGCCCCGTAGTATTCCTATGTCTGTCGATGATGATCGTCTGCCGGGTTTCATTGAAGTTGGTGTTTGTAGAAGTAATTGCGCGAAAGCCGTGATAGTTGTTCCCTCAATATCCATGATTTTTGTGCTGTCAGGCGTCATGAACGTGGGGGCCGCGCGACGTGTGGAAGTGGTTCTGTATCTGAAGATATTCGCCGCAATGTTAATCTTCATTGACTTTTGCATATTCACCGATAGGAATACCCGTGTATCTGGATACTATGCGCCCAATGTCAATCTCAAGATAAAGTACGGGGGTTTATCTCTGAAAGACGAGTTTGCCGACATAGTTATTGGTGATGAGAGGACAGAAGTGAATATCCGGACTCTAGCATGTGGTTACATTACCCCGAGTATCGAGATGGTTGTTACGCATCGAGCCAGGCAGAGGGGTAGAAGAACTTCACTTTTTTTCGGGAGTTGGACTTGAGTACGTCCTGGTCTTTCAATAGTTTTACAAAGATAAGAGAAGTGGGAGTTGCTGCGCCGTCTTCGAAGCATTTTTTACGCGCTACTTGGATCGAAAGAACCCGGCCAAGAAACGAGAGAAGTAGCATGTCCGCAAGCTTGCAGACCAGTAACTTGGCTACACAGCATCTCTCTACATAGATATGATCTGCGAAAGTGAAGTGATGTTATCTATGACGAAACCCTTGGTCGCCGGTCGTCGATGAGATTAGAAGGCATAGTGAAACGCGAGGTGTTGGGTCGGCGCTAAACCGCTAAAGGAAGTGTGAAACCTAGCCTTCGGTTCGACTTCCACTTCCAAGGCTACATCCAACAAATTCGGGACGCGGGCTTCTGGAAGCTGCTGATCAAACATTCACGGCGGCGTTTCTCTTCGCGCTGCTGGATTTCCGGAGCAGCTCGGCTGCATTCGACGTCGCAACAATTGCCTCACTCCTGAGGCTCACCCACTTTTCTGATGCCTGATTCTAAATTTGGAACAGCACTCGGGTCCAGGATATGGCGTGCCAATTATTTGTGTTTTGTGGAGAAGTGGAATAGTGGACAGGAAAGGCAAATTCGCTCCAGTGAACGGGATACTGTTTTTGTTACGTGACGATTGCTTTCCTTGAAAATCATCGTGTCATTGGGTATTTCGTGCCACTAAAGCTTCTAGCCTAAAATTTTATGCTACCACACACCATTGATCCTGATATGTACACCTAATCCATCGTATATCCTACATCGCTTTATCGGGTTATTTGAGTAATCTGTGAACAACGGCTGCTGCCACTAATAAGAGCCCGCTGCATGTTAAGAAGACCATATCCCTGTGCCGCTCTCCTGTCTTAATGTTAGTGAAATGTCCGACATAGGACAGCGAGCCTGGATACACATACCTTCTTTGGTCGTGCTCAACGCCACCACCACAAAAATGTTGAGCGGCATTCTCAATATGCCATAGATGCTTGCCCTAGCACCATCCTCAATGATCTGCCCTCTGAGATACGATATAAGAGGAAAGTACACCCCGCAGCAGGCCTCGAAAAGACAAAAGCACCAGAGGGTGACCGCTTCGGCACGGATATAGACGGGAATGAAGAAGCACATGGCAGCGACTACGAGGGTGGAAATAAGGAGTCGGTTGGTAGCCACTGGCGATTGGGAATGATTGAGATGGTTGTGAAACATGGAGCCCAACATCATTGACAACATTAGTGTTGCGAAAATGAGACCGAATGAGAGATCTAGCGTACGAGTCGTCAGCCAAAATGGGAGAAAGGTGGAAGAAGAAAGAACGCACCCCCTGTAGACCCTGCTAGCTGGTGAGATAGCTTCAGAGCTGGGAATTTGAAGAAGATGAAGAGGAAGAGTGACCCTTCAAAAAAGCATGATGTCAAACCAAGGACCAGAATTCGCTTGTCTTTTGTAGGCCAAGTTAGCAAATAAGCCATCCAAAGACTGATGCTGGAAGCAGTACCTTCAAATGCTAATCTCAACGCAGATTTGGGGTTCGGTTTCTGATCTATGGGATGGGTTTCGATTTTCTCTCCCAGTAGAGGTTTAGCGTCCCCTGCTTCAGTACTACCCTTGTGCCAGCCATAGTTCTCGTTCTGTCGGAAAGTTAGTATATTTAAACCTAGAGCGCCGTAATTACTTGCCCAATTCTTCGAGATTGCGCCAAAGGCTAATGCGAGGAAGATGATCGAAGTCATGAACGGAGCCTTCGCCGTGCCGGTCATCCGCACAACCCATTCAGCTAGCATACCTGCCGCAACAGCGACAATCGTATTAAGCGTGGTCAGAGTGCTGAAAATACCGCTCATTGTCGAACCAGGCTCATCTGGGAGGAGTCGATTAAATTCCGTGACCATCCAGCTCTCGAAAACGCTATAGAGCAAAGTTGCGCTCACGCCGCCAAGGATTCGTCCGAGGAAGAGAATGACAAGGTTGTCGGCCAGGAGTGTCAAAGCAGAAATCGAATATATTACGCAAAAGGATAGGCATGCTAAACGTCGACCGTATCGATCTGCCAGCGCACCAGTGAACGACGCAGAGATTCCACCCGCAAGGAATCCAACGAGGAAAAGTGCCGCGACTACTTCCTCCGGTAGACCCTTTTCATCTGCAGCTAGTTAGCTTTGAACAGTGTTGTTTTGGGAGGAAGTGCAAAGACTTCAGATATGAACGAGTCGTGGTCGAAGGTATTTGACGCACCTTTGTAGATGGGGTAAATATAAGGTCCCTAAAGTACTGTTAATAAGACTACAAACAATGTAAAGATTGCACCATGAACATACATGCAGCCAGTCTGAGCCATTCACTAACAAGTAAATGGGGAAAAACCGCCATTTGAATTGCTGTAAAGTATATCTCTCCTCTTCTCGTGAATCATCCTCCGAACGTTCTTCGTTCTCCCCTGAGAGAGAAATGTGCTTTCGGTGAGATCGATATAGTAAAAATGCGTTCAGAATTAAGAAGGCAGCCAATGTGCTTTGATAGAGGTCCATGACTGTGCGTGGAGTGATGTTGTTCGTTGTTCTGGGGGGTTATGGATCTTTTATTAGGGGTGCATTCACGTGTGAGGGCGATAGCGAGAGGAACATTGGTCCGCGACGTGCGGACCCCGACAAGTCCTGGGACTTGGAGTGTGTCGACATAAGTGGAGAACAGATCATCGCGTCTATGTCACCATTGGGATTGACGTTGTTTGGCCTCCTAGCTCAGTCATTAGCGTGCCTGCCTTAACGCGCCACATACTTTAAAATGGCCCCAGCTTCCCGCCTTGCACGTCGCATCTGACACTGCCTTGGGCGATCGCTGACAAGCGCGGGATAGCGCTTTATCAAGGTCCAGTGTTCACTGCCAAGCATCTTGTCCGTGCCTTACGTCCTAACCCGCGTCGTTTCAAAAATCTGGGCCACTCCCTAGCAGCTGTTCCACCTGCCGCTGTGCCGCTTATAATAACACATACGGTGGACGAAAGCTTTTGACAGATATGACACTGGGAAAATTATCCTACTTTCGTGAATTCTCGGTCTTAAAGAAACTGTTCTTGTTTGCTTCTTCAATTCACATTATCTGACCTGTCCTTAGCAACATTCACTAGCCACCTCCATTTCTTGCTCAGTATATTCTTTGCCACTTGTTCCTCCCGTAAAATCATCTCTCCAATCGTACGTTCCTTTTACGCTCGATTACACCGCATAATATTGCAATTATGATAACCCGGACGCTTCAAGGTACGTCCATATACTCTCCGCTCATGCACTTCGATGATTGACGCAATTTTGGAACAGGACGAACTCTTGGGTTCATACTAGCCTTAGTATTCTTCATCGCAATATTATCACGAAACACCTCTCTCCTCCCAGTCCCATACATCGACTCAAGGACAGGAGTCTCTCGAACTGCTCGCAAACTCCTCAATGCCCGAGAACGTATGGCTCGCTCGGAATCAGCCTGGGAATCGAGCGTGAAGCTACGCCAGCAAATGGCCTCAGCCCATCCCTCGAATCCACAAATCCCATTGTTCCCCGCACAAACGCTAGACGACTTCGGAAGATACCCATATACACTCTGGGATTTCTATCCAGCTACTTACACATGTCCTCACGATTTCCAGCGTGTCGGTCGGCTTGGGGATGGCGGCAAATGGGTTTGTGGGATGTCTCTGTACGAAGCAAGACCTGCAGTCACCATTTCGCCAGGCGTAAGCAAGGAGTTGGATGCGAAGATTGCTGCAGAGTCCACAATCATCTACAGTTTTGGTATTAATGGCGAGTCATCGTTTGAGGCGGAAATGCTTAGCCGTATACCATCTGCACAGATGTTCGGATACGATTTCTCCGTGGATGCCTTTGGGCCTCAAATCCCCGCCGCCCACCGCCCGAGGACAAAGTTCGGAAAAGTTGGACTCGGGGCAAAAGACGAGCCAAGTAAAGCGCCACCATTCTACACGCTGAGCACACTCATGGCTCAAAACAACCATACATACATCGACATTCTCAAAATCGACATCGAGGGCGCCGAGTATGAGGCGCTGGATGCTTTCATGGATAGTTGCGATAAGGCGAATATGGGGGTGCTCCCGATCGGGCAGGTTATGATTGAGTTACATCTCACTAATGATCAAAAGACGAATTTTGCTCGATTTAGGGTCTGGTGGGAGCGGCTTGAGAAAATGGGGATGAGACCTGCGTGGTTGGAAGTAAATCTTATGGCTGTTACGCTAGGGAAAGGGAAGACGGATCCGAGGTGTGTAGAGTATGTTTGGGTGAATGGAAAGGATACGAGAAGTATTTTGCTACAAGATTAAGAAGTTTGAGAAGCTCACTCAATGATATAAAACGGGGCATACATTGTAAAGGAAGCCATCAATCTCATAGCGGACACCAAAGGTACGGCGAGACCGTTTGAAGGGAATGTATATATTTTGGAAGAGGAAATGAAAGTCATTACATGTTCAAATTGAATTTGAACGTCACTATTTATGTTGCTTGTGCAGATGCGCATAGTTTCTGTCATTGAAATAAGGAACCACTCGACGCGAAGAATGTATTAGGGATATGGAAGAAGTACAATTTGTCTAGCGAATGTTGCAAAACTTTGTCGTGACTATGAAATCCATGGGAATTCAACACCGTATTTGTAAATGCCACTCTATAGATACACTACTATGCTCTATAGGTCTTACTAAATTAAGAGCGTGTATTTAACCCATCCTCTTATACTTATACGACTATAAACGCTCAACCCCTCACTCATTTCGGTGCGCCGAAATCGCTGATGCACTTTCACATTGGCTCTAAAAGGTCGTTCATGTAGCTGTATGATTCATTGCCCAGTAAACTAGTTAGAAATTCCATCCTCTACGGCTCATCTTAGGGTTCAATGTGCATAAAGTTCCATTCGTGGATTCATCCCAGAAATTTTCCTAGTATAAAGATATCTGAAATACACCTATCATTCAAAGACTCTGATAAGCTCCTTCACCCACCACGTACGTTTATTACTGAGGGTCTCAGAAGCCGGAACTGTGCGAGGCCTGATTCTCAATTACACCTTTTTTTTTAGTTCCGGGAAGCACAACCTTGTAGCTCCTCTAGTTTTAATTTCACGAAGAAAGTATGCGAATTATAAGGTGAAGATATCTCTCGATCAAAATGACATCCACAGGGCGTGCCAAGTATTTTATTTGAATTTCGAGCCTTATGGGATTATACTCGGGATTCATCCAGAGGCAATGCATCGCAGAGAGCTTGATCTACTATAGCTGCTTACGAAAGGTGGGAGTGTAATAGTAGATTACTCTTATGTAGTCTCATTGGACCGATTTGTATATCCAAGCCAGAATCAGATGATTGTATGTCCGGAAATATCTCCAGATTGGACATAATCTTTCCAGGGTTTTTGTCGAGAGTATATTATTATGGAATACAGCAATACAACCCTTGATTCATTTTTATGTTAGCGATCGTGATCTTGCTCATATGGAGAAGCATGTGTTGAAGGGATATTTGATCTTAGTAAGCGATCCCCAGACAACCAAAGACAGCAGCAGCTAATTTGATCCTTTAGAGAGACATACCACACTAACAGGAATGTCTTCATCTACCGGATATGGATGGAAGCAAATTAGCCTTCCCATCCAAAATAACACATGCGTTGATTTTCATGCATACGTAGTGCTGGAAAGCTCTAAACATTTGTTTTTCAAACGCTTAACTTTATCACCAGGTGGAGAACATGGTTCAGCGAGGCACATCCATCTTTAGTTCGGACTGGCTGGATATGTCGGGGAATTTAGAGGTCTTTAATAGGAGAGATTGACACATATTGGTGATGTTTGTACCTATGCTTCTAATGAGTCTCCGGACATATATATCTCTAGTAAACCACTTGATCCGACAAGGAAAACCTAGGTGGATGATAATACTGTTACAGTCCCTAGAATCTCTGTACCCCCAAGCATTCTTCATCTTCAGTGCCGCGTTGTTTTCGATATGAAAAGAACAGGTACCATCTTAATCACCGAATTTTTCACCATAACAGTGGTCTCCGGCACTGGCTCTTGATCGCGGATATCCACATAGAATTTTCGGAGACAGCTCTTTTTGGGAGCAATTCGGCAAGCATTCAGCTTTGCCGTGATTCATTTAATATATAGCAGATCAAATTTTGTTTTCATGTTACGTTAACATACATCAAACCCTACTACATTTAGATCTTGGCTACTAACTATGATTTCTCCATCGGCAGCACATACTCCCATACGTCTTAATTTCCTGCTTCTACAAAGGTCTCCTGCTGTCTAAACCCGCAGCTATTATTATCATTAAATGCCCAGCGCTTTTTTATACCTATATCTCTAAGAATATTTGACAAAGAGATATAGTAGCACCTCCTCCCTCCTTATTTTTTACAATTTGGTTCGCACATGGTTCACAGAGATACGTAATAGCTTTACCGTTTTTAATCCACGAGTAGCACATTGTTAGCTAGACAGCTACCTTTTAACCTCTAGCAAGATCCTACTCATACTTTTCCTGTTTTGGTGTTCTCGCTTTGAGAACTACATTTGTGTATCCGTCCGGTTAGAAAGTCTTCAGACGTGTATATGGAGCGCGTTCCTTATTAACCCATAAACAACACAAGTTGAATTTTCGCTATACTCTCTAGTCCCACAAGATCCCTAATCATGGTCTGGTCTACGAGCGGCACATGGAGCCTTTGGACGAATAATTTATGAAAACGGGAATTTTACAAATATTGGAAGATTGCTTGTGAGATTTTGTCCTCCTGATTACTTTAGGGTCCTAAAAATCCCGAAGTGGCTTTTACGTCGTAAAAGCCTTCTCACCACAGACTCGGCATAACACCCTCATTGGCAACATTTTAATTCCTAATATATTCACAAATGTGCATGTGAAGTACCACGATTTTTCTCGAACTTTACATTGCTTGCTGGTGGAACATTATCTCGATCCCTAGACATGTTACAGTAGCAACGACAATTTTCGGCCTGGGTCCCAACATGTCATCATTCTCTCGATGCTATGGTACTTTTTTGGAGTCAAAAGCAGGTGAATTGAAGCACTGTGTAGATTGAAACTAGGTGGCAGAAGGTCTTATATACTAGGGTACATACAGGGGTAGTAAGCAGCCGAGATATAAGGGTTCTGAGCCTCAACATATCTTGACTCTAGCAAGTCCATAGATAAGGACTAGGTAGTGAAATATTTTGATCCACAGGTAGTATTCTGCACTTCGGTTCTAATTTCAAATCTTAGAAAATACTCTAGAAGCACGCACACAAATTAGGGGTGATGCCATCTTCTCAGAGTATCAGGGTTCAGCCAATCCGCGGCCTTGTAAGCGTCTCTCTCGTCTTCAAATCCAAAAGCAGGACATATTTTGAGTATTGTTATGTTTAAAGCCTGCAAGGACCCTCAATCATGTTCTGATACCGCCAGATTTTTTAAATTCAAAAAACACTGCCATATATCGCTCCATTGTCAGACTTTACTCGCAGAATCGCTCCAACCGTTTGGGATTGGTAAGATGATTTTATTCGAAACAAACATTTTGGCGAATCTTGGCCTTTTTAAATCCCGCGAGGGCGGGGGAAGTATCTGTATAAAGACAAGTCCACGCCGTTGGTAAAGGAATTTTATATCCACGAGACCTCGGAGCAGTTGAGAGAGTTGAGAATGAGAAATGAGGGTCAGTCGTTTCTCATCGAAAGAAATATGAAGAGTCTTGTGACCGGATTCTAAGGCCCAAAAGTACCATGGGCTTTTAAATTCTCGATTTTGCTCCTAGCAAAGTCCTAGCCATCCGCTACTATTTTTGCTATACTAATTCTTACGCAGCATATACTGTACATGGAAACAGTCCTTAACTCGTGACTCGCACATGCAGAAAATTGTGAGATTTATTCACCCAACACAACCCCTGACTTACGTTTGTAACTATTGATTTTGATCCACAAACAGTACACATCACAACTCCAAGAAATCCTTGCAAGAGCGCGATGTCTTGTGGATCGGATTATGGACCCATTATAGAACAGAAAACTTCCCATATGCCTCTCTTACAGCACCACGCACATCCATGTCATAGTGGTTTCGTGCAGCAGCTCATCATCCACATGTACTCCTAGATACTCTCCTGACATAGCAGCGAGTTGGGCATATTTTGAACCCAAAAAGCACACACTATCATCCATGCAAAATTTTCGACCCGATCGCAGAGTAGACAACGTACATCCATTTTCATTCAAATTTCAGCGTTGCAGACACCAAACATAACCCACATGTATACAATGCCACAATGCACATTTTCTCCCGCCAACTCCCCAATCCTAGGAACTTACCAGAAGACTTTTAATCCAACAAATCCCATACTCAGCTGGCGCAGACACTTTACAACCAGCTCATCCGAGATCACCACCTTGATCGACCTGGTTTTTTATCCCGACTACAGGACATGTAGCCTCTCAGTCGGATCTTTTTTCCAAGAGCAAGCTCGTATCGTCTTGACAGAAGTATGCTAAACATTCCAACAATAGAGAGAAATACATATAGCATCTCAGGACATGAAGCTCTCTAGATGTATTTTTTCAAGCCCCCAAGCCGCACATGAACTCCATCTAGCCAATTTTCGAAAATTCCAAAGCAGGTGTGGGGAGGAAAAGTTATGAAGCTAGAAGATGAGTAGGCCTATAGATATACGTCACCGTCTCATTGCGTATTGCACCTCGCAGTAGCAATGTCTAAAAACTCCCACGGGGGGGCCGGGGGAGATGGAGAGATGGAGAGATGAAATGGAATGAAGTTGGCGGGCAAAGAAGAAACGTCATGATATGGCTTTTGATACTATTTGTTTGGATATAAACATCACCTCCTTTTTCCCGTCTTGCCTTCCACATCGCGCCCACGACAACACATCCAACTCGTACGGGCAATTTTCTCATGTGGTGGCACTTGAGGGACGCCACGAACACCCTAACAGCGAGGACATGATTTGAGGGGCGAAGAGACTGGAACGCGGTGTTTAGGTTCTCTCTCGGCTTCGAAGAGCGGATAGCACGGATGGTATTCACGTTGCAAAGTCCAGCGATCGCTAGGAGAGACTTCCATGGGATGAGGCGATTCCAACTACCACGAGGTGATGGCCAAAGGTACCCATGTCGTTACTGGGGGTTGAAGATTAACAACAATATCAAACGATAAACATTTCTCCGACAACGTAATCTAGAGGCGGCGAGAAAAACAGCCCGGGAGTACCAGGAGCAAAAGTATCATGGTTATCGCTCAATCTTTATTATTATCTATTCCCAAGGCATCGATATTTCCATGTCACCTCATTGTCGCAGTCGGGATCTACACTCTCAACATGGGAATCGCTTCCGATAGCAACATACGAACCGGGGAAAGTAGATAAAACATTCTCGCCATGTTCGAGAAACGCTCCACTATTCCAGCGGGGGGAAAAACAAGGCATAAATGAAGAAGACCCTTACTTGATAAAGAATGATGATAGACAAAGCAAGTAGCAGATATGAAATACCCAAAAAGGCCCAAAATGACTGTGCGCCAACATGAACCTCAGGAGCCTTAATCGAACCCAATTATTCGTTGGGAATCAAGCCTTGCCGTGCAGTTACGCAAGGAAACGGCCCCCCATCGATTGTCAAACTCTGCGACAGATCCATCCGTCATAGACTACCCCCAAAAGACAGACAGATCGCTGCCCCCTCCGAAAAATCATCCGATCCTGCAGCTGCGGTGCGCAGGGCCTGCCAGTTGCGCACAGGACATCGCGGATCACCAACGTAGGCCATCCGTCGTCCGCGGGGGTACAGAGTTAGGATTGCGGCATGCTCTTGACCTCCTCACTTTACTGGCGAATCAAGTTCCTGCAGTCATCACGAGGAAGCGTGCCGGGTTTGAGAGGGTTGTTGACGTGGAGAGTGCGAGCTATGGCCCTGATACGTGCTGTCCAATTGTAGTGCTAGAAACAGACCTCGGGGCGTCTGAAGAGGCGGCATCTCCGCGTTATCGTCCAGGACCCCGTTTGGTCCGGGTTACGAAAACGAGTATGACGAGATCCCCGCACGTCATGGCGGCTTAGATGAGGTGAGAACAGAAATGGTCCATGATGGCGTGCAGTCCGCGATGACGGGGGATGTGTAGGCAGTCAGGAAAATAAAGAGATAGTGCAAACTGTAGGGAAACCTGACAAATGAAAATGACAAAATGAGGAGCTGAGATGGCGCCCGCGAACAGGCAACACGAAGAAGGGGCGAGAAAGACGATCGCACAGACGCTCTAGCTCGAGGGGCTGAGGATCCTCGAAGACGGCCGTCTAGCGAAGTGAAGCCAAGGAAGCCCTGCTCGGAGAGCGTTTGCACAGCATTCCTGATGTTGAGATCTTCAAGAATACGGAAGACTAGCTCTCGGCTGCATCCGGTGGGCAATGAATCACCCCGCCCTCAGGGCTTCCAATGACACGTAGGATCAATGGCTAGGCTAGCATGAGGCAAGATAGATTGCCACGACTCACTGAGAGCGCTCTGACCTGTGCTAAATGCTGTACTCAGCTGACACAAATCATCTGTTGCGCTCAGGGGCAGTCGTCGTGCTAAAGGCAAGTAGTATGCTGGCATCTGGATTAATTGGACGCCGAACAAGATGATCAGCGATATGGTGATGAGCGCACTGGCCCCGGGATAGATTGACGGCTCTGGAGGATGATGAGTATCAGCCGTTGAGTCTCTCATGTTCACAGAGAGGGGAGAATTCATTCGAGGGGAAGAGTTGGCGCAATGAAATCAATACGGCATTGCCATGCTGCGGTACTGTGGCGCTTTTGGTTGATTGTCCCCGGATTATGTTCTGCAGGTTTGTAACGCTGCTACTGGAGATAGGCGTAGCTTGTGACGATGCTCGTGCTGTACACCCGACGGGGGCAATATGGGGGGCTTGGGCGTGAGCCCACAATAGGCAGGTTCGTCCAGTCAACGCCTAAGACAAACGGCCATCACATGCCTTCCAGAAGAAGCAAGCGGGAAGCTGTGCTGCACAGCCGCCATGTAGTTTGATTTCACGGTGTTCGCACAGACCAGTGGTTCATGGGCTGATCTGAGGGGTTGGTTGTTCTACAGCGGCTTCATTGTGCTTCGTTGTTCTCGGATCCTGGCCGAGAGCACAGCCAAAAGGCTATCTGCATATTTGCGCCCATCCACAGGGCTAATATGAAGGTCTATAGCCCCAGAGTGTGCGATTGTGCTCAAATAGGGATAGGAATACCTGACGAAGAGCGCGCCGAAGAACTAGCTGAGCACTGAGCACGAATTAGCGTGGCGGCAAGCCGCAGTTGGGACCAAATGGAGCTAACAGCAGGTGTAGGCCCCCCTTTCTGTGCTGTCTGGGGCGTGAGGGAGGTGACTACACGAATCCTTACAATGTTTGCGTTCTTGTGAGCGATCTACGGCACGACTGGCGGGACGGACCAGGCGTGTCGCGGCCATAGATTCCTCGGATGTTATCGGCCGCCCCGTACAACGCCAACGCTCGCTACCGGACTGTGATGAGTGGCAAGCTCAAATGGCACTTGTGATGAAAGAACCAGCATCACCCTCACTATTGGAGAAGAGCTTGTGTCCGTATATCTCTGACCTCTTAGGAACTCGAGGGCCCGATCCACGGATACACTAATTTGCCAGGGCCGGTGACCCAATGCACATGCTCACGAGACAACGGTACGCCGCATGGAAACTTAGATAGCAGACGGCCAGCTCAATGGTCATGGTTGTTAAATCAACCATGAAGGAGACTGCGCCTTGGGAGCACTGAAGAGAAGTGTCCATCCCTCCTAGTGTGGGGTTAGACAGTTCAACAGTTCTACGAGATTCATTGTGCGAGTCCTCTTGTTGCAAGCAGCCAGCTCATGCACAAGGCTTACGCTGCAGCTAGCCAGGCTCCCGAGCGATATCTAAGCCATCGTATAGTCTCCTGTCCCCTATCGTCAAAGGTCTGGAGAGCTAAGAGAGCGTCCCTGGGACTGCTGAGCTTGTGCTTCCATACGATTCGCAGTTGTCACTCCAGTTAGCATAATTGCCAGCTGACAGCCGCCACTGATGTCTGCCAGCAGTAGTGCCGCTACACGCTGCATTGACCTCCTTTTGTAGAGGGAAGATGTCGGTTTCCATGGATCGGAAACGAGAGAGGGAGCAGGCTGCTGGACTTGGAGATTTCGGCGTCAGGCTAAGACTTGAGCAAGGCCGTCACGTCGGGTCACTTGCCACTGCCGATCAAGACAAGGGCAATAACGTCGGTACCAAAGAACCAGGCGAAAATGAATCTCGGTCAAGGATCGGGTTGCCCGAGACAAAGACCAGCGACCTGGGATGGACGACGAGCGTCGAAGTCGGATCTCGTCCTCTTCGACTCAAGGGAATGGGTGCGAGACGCCGGTGAGGGCTGGTCGAAATTGCTACGGGGGCTTTGGTCGACTCCCAACACGGGGCGGCTCGGACCGCTGTTGGCAAACAATTCTCTTTGAGGTTGACCACGACATCACGTCAGCGCCTTCTAAGGACCAAAGATGTTGGTGTAACGGCTCGCACGCAATGGTCGGAGGACGACGCTGGCCGTCTCGAGCAGCAACCGCTGGCGTGGCGCACTCGAGTCGACTGAGACACCGTCGGCTGCAATCTCTGCAGTTCCTGTTCTTCCCGAGCCATATTCGAGGCTCCTGCAGGCAGCCAGAAGACACTGGAACGCTGGACGTTGCTTGGACGGCGGACACGGCGTCACGGGGACGGAGCGGGAGGCTGCAGTCTGGTGCGCCTCCGAGTCGGACTTGCTGCAGGCTAGCTGGATATCTTGTGACCTAGCCATGGGCCGATGCGAGGGCGGGTCCAGGACGCGCCGTGATCTCCAGAACACCCGCTCAGCCACCATCTCAATCTACCTAGGCACGCTCCAACGGGCTGCCGTACGTTGGAGCGGTGGCAGGCTCTAGCAGGAGCCGGGCGGCGGCGCACACGAGGCCCTCGGATCTCAAGCGCCAGCCCTGTTTCGAGCGTGCCACTGCTGCCCGTATGCAGCATTCTCGACGGCGAGGCATCAGATGACCGCGGACGGGCATGGAAATGGAGGCGGTCTCATGTTGACTGCCGCCGCACGCCTTTCGGCGGGCTGCGTTGACGCGCTCGAGGGGGGCGATCGCGGGACGGCGATTGGGCCAGGGCGCTCGACGGGCAGCGCAGCTGGAGGCAAGGAAGGCAATGCGAAGTCGACGGCCTGGCTTCGACAGCAGACGTCGCCGGTCAGCCCCGGGCGCTGGGAGCGCGGCGGTGAATGGGCGGCAACGTGCGAGACACATGCGCTCGCCAGGCGGCCTGGGACGGCCATGTCACCTGGTGCGCGTGGAGGCCGAGCCCGGCGGCGACAGCAAGGGCGCAAGGGCGCGCCGGCCGGCGACGAGGACGAGTCGACGCTGGACGCTGGACGCTGCCCGGCCTGGCCCAGGAATGCAGGAGCTCTGGGGTTGCGGGCGGCGGGCTGGGCGCTCTTGCCGCACGGATGCACGGCGGAAGGAGCGAGGCCCGCCAGCGCCCGAAGCGGCATGGCGCCCTTTGCGGCCGAGGTGGGGGGGCCTGGGGGGGAGGCGGCCCTGGGGCGGAGGAATACCCGCGTCGTCGCTGCAACTCACTCGCATCCTGGCCCGCCCATCATCCCCCCCCTCCACCCCTTCCCCCCTCGAGTCCACTTCGCCGTCTCTATCGCGACAAGCAAGGGAGCACGCCCGTCGTCACCGCCCGTCGTCGCCATGCGGGTGCCCGCTGCTGGCTGCCCGCTGCTGGCTGCTGGCTGCTGGCTGCTCGCTCTCGCAGCGCCGCGCCGTGGCTAGCCACCCAGTCCAGCGGCGCCCTCCAGTCAGGCGTGTGGTCGTGAGGCCGAGAGAGCTGTCCGCCGCCGCTCGAGCAAGCCCTATTGCATCTGGAAGGGCTCTTGCGTCCGTGCTAGAGCCCAAGAGTCGTCGCTCCGACGCGCCAGCGTCGACAAGGTACCTCTGCCCGTCGATACGACCGCTGGCCTCGCCGTGTCGCTGCTTTGGGCGCGCTGCGCAGCCCTCCCAGACTGTCGGGAGCGCAGTGGTGTTGGGGAGAGACGAAGCCCGGATCATGGCGCGGTGATCACGGTGAGTGCTGCTGGCCATGGCCTAACTCGAACTGCGCATGGCCCCAGAATTCTCCAGGCGAAGGTTGCATTCGATACCCGCCTGCCCTCCTCGGCTGCGGCGGCGTCGTTTGTGGGCGCTGCGTGGGTGTGCTGTGTACTGTGCGTGGCTCTTGGAGCCCGCTGCGAGCTGTCTCGTCGAGCCCTCCACGGCCATGCCGCCGCCGCCGCCTCGTAGCGTCCTCGCCGTGACAGGTAACGGCCGTCGAGCCAGCCCTCTCCTCTGCCTCTGCCCTCTCCTCCCCCTCTGGTCTACCGCTCGCCGCTGGCGCCGCCGCAGAGGTCAGCCTTTTCTTGGGGCGCCGCGATATAGTGCTGACTGGCCGCCGCATGCAAGCCCGGCCAGTCCATCCAATCCCTCGCGCGGCCGGCTGCGTAGACTGATCATCTGTTCATTGCATGGGTTATTCTTAGGGGGCTGGTCGAGATGAAACATCGCCGGCCCAGCACGCTGGTTCTGTGCTGCTGTGTCGACGACGGCCCCATCGAGTGCCGTGTCGTGGCCAATGTTCCTGCGTCGATGCACGGGACTGTGATGCTCTGGCATACCAGCCAATCCGTGCCCGCCCCTTCACCGTTCAAGGCCCGCCGGACAGCAGAGGCCATACATCCGGTGCAAGGAATGCAAAGCGCAGCGTGGACCAGAGACAATTCGAGAAGGGATGCGAGCCTGGGCCCTGGGGCAAATCTTGTCTCCCTGACATCGGAGATATAACCTGGGCCGCTTTGGGAAATGGTCGCTGCTGCAGCTTGCCAATGCTACCGTGGTGCTCGAGAAGATCATGGTCTGAGCCTGGCAATACGCATCATTTGCTCTGGGGCTGAATCTTGATCCATCACTCTGAGAAGGTATCGAGGCTACCAGCTTGGTAGGCATTGCTCCATTCAGCCAAACAACCCGACAGCTCCCCCCAAGCCCACCCTTCCCTGTATTGAATCTATAGCGGTTCCTGTCTGTCTGCACCGCACTTGACCGTACTTCTACCGCCCGGCCTGTATCCTCACTCCCATTCGGCCACTGTTCCTGCATCCTCTGATCTCCTAATCTCCATAATTTCCCGTCGCCATCAATTCCCCTTTCCGTGCGTTCCCCCCAATCTCCCCATCTCGATCCCGCACCGTCTATCCTGCTTTATTGTCGTCTTCCTCGTATATCTTGGTACCCACCCAAGCATCTTCGAGAACAAAGATCACGGGGATATCGAACCCTGGCAGCCTTGTGCAACAAACCCGTTAGCACGAAGCCGAGTTGGATTCAAGGTCCAGTGCATATATGCCCCGTTCCTTCGCGCTTCAGAAGACGCACCATCTCGCCGCCTCACCAAAGACTCGTTGCAGTTTCATCGCAGTCTCCGCTCGCACCGGCAGTACTCCATCCCCATCTGCCACTTCGAGGCTGCCATCGACGCCCGAGACCCGGCCCAGACGACGTCTTTCGACTAGATCCGCGAACCCGGCCTCAGTGCAGATCACTTGATAATCGACGACAGGTCAGCGTTTGGCGCCGAAACAGCCACGCCTGCGATCCATCGGCGCCACAATATTTCTTCGGGCGCGGTGCAGCAGAACCTTGTAAGTTTCGAAGAGATTGCGACATGTCCCCTTCGGCAACGGGCAAAAGACTGACAGGTCGCAGCGGAGGAGCGACGGCGATTGCGACTTGACCGCCGACGTCGCAACCGACCAACAACCAGGGAGGGGGCGGACCAGGACCTGGCCGTGCGCACGCATCGCTTCAGATTCAAGATTCGAGATCTGTGGAGACGGCGGGAAAAGCAAAGCGCACTTATCGGCCTGCGTTCCGCATTGGCGAGCGTTTCAACCATAAGGCTCGAGACGTCGCGGGGAATCAAAAGGTGTGCCAGGCCAACAGCAGCTGCATCGAAGCGCTCGAGAAGCATCGCAGAAGCCTCCAGCCTGTGAGTATTCGCTCCCCACCGTCTGTCTGACCGCGTCCTAACCCGCGTGACTCAGCCCGGCGAACCTTGGAAAGCATCGTATCGCGTGTCGGTGTGGTAAGAGCGAGCCCTCCAAACCCAATCTGCTGGATAAAGTGCGTATTGCGGCCAGGGCATCACTCCTCCAGGCCTAGCATTGACGGATTGGCAGCCACCAGGACCGCCAGCAGCCAGGACCATCAGGCCCTCGCAGCGGCAGCTAGTCGAGGATCGCGCCCCTGTGCCGGCTAAACCGCCCCAGATTCCCTTGAAGCGAGCCAACAACGGCACTCGTCGTGCCTCGATCGCTTCATTGAGCGAGCGCCTTCATCGCAGCGGCCCTCGCGACCACGCTGGTCCTCTCGCCAAATTGGGGCCTCAGCACTCAGTCCCCATCGTCAGCGACCGCAACGCTCGCCATTGCCGGCGCCGTTGACAGTGCGACCCAGCTCGTCGGATTCGCAGCTGAGGCGCGAGTGAGATCCGCTGCAGAGCGTTCCTCGAAGGAGTCGCGCTGCCGTAAACGCAAGCGCTGCCACGGCCTTCTACGGGCGGAGCATTCAAATGTCTGCAATTATGAATCAAGGTAAGTCAGCCTTAAACACATACATATGCCCAACCCATGTCCTGCGTGGTGGAGCACAAACCCTCATCCCCATCGCCCTGGGCGCGCGCTGCACACCCGCACACCTTCATCCATAAGACTCGCGCCCTACTCCGCATTCTTCCACAAATTCCGCATTCCTCTCGCACACCCCTCCTTATAGTGCTTCCGCACTGCTGCCGCGCGCGACTGCTCTCCCCTTCTCGATTTGTTGCTACACACTGTGGGTCCGCCGTTCGCTCTCTCTGCCCGCTCATGTAGTGCACTCTTGCACGCCCCCTCTGCCACCCGATCGCGGAGCCCACGGTGCCACGGCGTCCCACGCGCGCTCTGGACTAGCATTCTTCGTCGGCGGGTGCACGTTGTTCGTTTCTTGTCACACGCCGTATCCACCAGCGCGCCCGCCTGGCTCAGATTGATTGGCTGACGTGCAGGATAAGCAGTGCTTCACCCTCCTCTGCAATTGACATCGGACAACCCCTTCTCTTCCGAGCAAGAATGCATCGATCACATTGGTCCGCATGCACATCATAGTTCCTTTGCAGCTGGCGTTCCCGAGCAGCTAAGGCGCGACGGGACCCTAGGCCACTCAGCGTCTGGCATTCTCAACTCTCTGCCTCAGAGCAGCATCACCAGCCGTTACGGTGCCCATCGTCCCGACACACAGTAAGTCCCCTCTCTCATTGGTCCCTCAGCATTCCGGCCTGGCATGGGCAGTGTTGCCTTGCCCGGCGCTGTCGCCCCCCCCAGCCCACGTCCCGCCTGCCTCGACGCCCCCCTCGCCTGGTGCTGCCCAAGCTTTGCTTTCCACAACCGCCGAAACAAACACGTCGTCATGTCCTTCATCGACTCTGCCGTCGCACATGCTCCAGATGCATGGCGCACCTAGCTCTACCAGCGCGCCGGTCTGTCACATTGATCACACGACAATCCTAGCGGTAATGCGATATCGTCCTCGTCCGAATCGACAACTTATACCGTGCCACCCAACCCCCCGGTTACACATCGTTGGCATCACCTTACCGATTAGCATTGTTTTGTTGAGTTGACTAACTGTCGTCAGTAGGTATCATTCGAGTGCAGCCCTCTCCGACACAGGTTCCGGATCTATTTCCACCTCCCCCAGCTCAAACGCCTCGTCACTAGCCTTCTCATCTTTTGCCCCTACAGGCACCAGCCTCTATTCTAATCACCTTAGCCTAGCAAACAATCTATCCAATTTTTCCTACGGCTACGGCACCATGTCAGCGACTCGACGAATGTCCTCCATGTAGGTAGTCTCGTGTGGCGCATTCGTGCGTGTCAAACCTCAAAGCTTTATGCATGACAGCTGACAGCTACACGATAGACCTGATAACTCGTCGTCGGCCATGTTACCTCCGGCACGATCACCAGCTGGGATAGCCAATCCCGTGTCACCGTCCCTGGGCGCGTCGGCTAGGGATAACTATACCACATCAACACCAGGCTTGCACCGTCACCCGCACACTCTTTCTCCTCGACATTCCGATATTTCTCGTTACAGTTCCCTGCCCGACACCCCAAGAAGCGTCTTGACTCCTACCATGCCTCTGCCCACCAGTGCCTATAACTCTTCTCTCTTAGGCTATCCTCAGCCTGATCGTTCTGGGGAAACACCGCCCTTCAATGCACAAGAGACCTGGTACACCATCACCTGCGAGGGCACAAAAGTAGTCCCTACCATTGACGCAAAGATCGAGAAAGGATTCTTCTATTCGAGTGACCAGGTGTGGACCTGTTATCGAAGAAATTATTTCGCCGTCCAAGTGTCTTTTACCCTCAATCCCTGGATTGCCAATGGTCGACTCTATCTCGATCAAGGGGGGAGCAAAGGTCCCGAGCAGATACAGTCCATGGCAGTTTCGCTCGCGGCTGCCGTCGACGGCGCCGGTGGGAAGACCATTGAACTGATTCAACACACTCCCAAGCGCGACAAAGGACCTCAGCTCACGATGAAGAAGGAGCTCTTGGAGCCGATGCCACCCGGAAAAGGTGGTCATGAGCATGGCGCGTACGGTCTCAACACGTATCACACGTCAGCGACTATGGGAGGCCCCCAGCTGCCTCTCCAGAAGGAGTCGGACTCCTCCCATCAGCAATACTCTCCAGCGAGCCACAACAACACCAGCTATCTACATTCTTTCGAACGAATTCAGTTCAAGTCTGCTACGGCGAATAACGGGAAGAGGCGAGCACAACAACAATACTACTGCTTGATCGTCGAGTTATGGGCCAATGTGCAGAACCCTCGAGACGAAAAGCCCGTGTGGGTCAAGATAGCTGCCCGCTCCTCACATCCGGTCGTCGTCCGCGGCAGATCTCCGAGCCATTACTCCAATGAAGGCCCCCACAATTCCAGTGCCTCTCGAGGGGCCGGTGGATCTGGTGTGGGTGGGCCTGGACACCAAGGCCATGGTTCCAACGGTGGGCCAACATATGGCCGAGGGTACGGGAATGGCCTGTCAGGCAATGGGGGCACTACGTTGGGTGGGAGTATCTACAGAGGAGCTACATACTCTCTAGACCCAAGCCCAGTTGGAAGTCACTCCGTCAGCTCTGCAAGCTCCTTGAGCGGCGGTACGGTCGATGGGCTCGTGGGCGACCAACACATGGTCGACGAAGACGACGGCAAGATGATGGCCACCCACAACGACTACCAGTACTTTCCATCGACTATCTACGAAGGCCTTCCACCCAAGACCGACGGCCCAGGCCCAGGTCACGCTTTGCCTCTTCCGGAGAGAAGAATCAAAGAGGAGTTCCCAGGCCCTGCTTCGATTACCACCAACTGGCAGGTTGGGAGCTGCGGAAGATACCAAGGAATGGAGACTAGTCGTGGGTATTACCCAGCAGACGTACATGCCCACGCAGGATATTGATCAAGCTTGGACTGATCTTACCATTTGTCATGTCTGTTGACCGGCTCAACTAGACAATGCGCTTCGCGAATGCGCATTCAGGACGACTGAAGGCATCCAAATTAGGACGGACGGCAGCCTTGCTCTGCACGTCGACGACGATGATCCACGAGCATACTTAGCCAGCCATTCTCCAGTCTTGCGATTACCATGTTAACACACTTATATCTTAATTCCTTCGAGTATTGGGTGCTCCCTATTTTCCGACCAATGATAGCCCTCGGCTGGACGAACCACGCACGGACAGCATTTTTCGCATCATAACAGCGCAATGGCGCAAGGATCAAACGGGCGGGGTGTGGGAGCGAGCGCATGACTGAGGCTATATCGCTCCTCTCTTAAGCAAAGGCGCATGGTGAAACGTTTAGCGCCCTACCGGATTTGGAATCCTCTCTCTCAACCATCATCCATCACGGTAGGACGATGTATCCAACACATGATGGCTTATCCGCATTCCGTCTCTTCGAGTCTGCGTATTCTGGTCCCGTTGTTATGGAGCATGGACAAGGTTCACCCGACACACTCTCCGACATATTTAATCCTGCACTAAGCACATTCCCCGCCATGCCATGACTGTTATGACTTGCATGAGCAGCATTATTCTTTGTCCTTGTTCCTTTTGTTTTCCTGGTCTCGTATTGTCTTAATGTCTCTTTTATGTCGGTTCCTGCCCACATCACGGAGTGCGAAAACGGTCTTGGGTGCTTGGTTCCTCTTGGAACTGTCATGGGAGTCTCTTGGGGTAACTGGTATGCAATGGGACTCGGTTCGGGCTGTGCATTACGCATGGAGCATATGGGTAAAAAAATGGTTGGTCACACCCTTTCATGTTATGCCATCTCTGCTGGAAGTTGATCTCGCCTGGCTGTCACATGGGCGCAGCAGAGATGGCCAGGTCATGCTGTATGAGTCACGCATGGGTTATGGGCCACGGTTTTCCTTTTTTTCTTGTCAAGATGTATGGGGGTGGGAGATGGACGAGGAGGGATCTCGGTACAAGAGGTGGATGACGACCAAGTGCGACTAACGATGGTGGCCCTGTGAAATGTATGATTATATAGCCCATAAAAGCTTGTGATAGTTCTGTGAATTCAAAGCAGGCGGCCCCTCTTGTTACGCTGGTCTCGATGCGCAGTGATGTTGGTGTTCGCGAGTCATGGGCGATGTAGGGGTGTGGGGTGATGAGGGCAACTCGAGCGATCCGCTACTCGCGATAACCTCCAATATGACGGCCAGAAAACAGGGACCGTGGCGCGACATGTACACGACGAAGAAATACGTATAGATGTGAGGTGGTCGTGGAAGGAAGCTCACGTCGTTGTTAGCTCCCGTGCGGCAGCGGGAGCGTCTCCGATGGGAATGGCGCTCTGGGCCAAAAAACCTTCGACGCACGACACGTCGTCATCAAACACAACAACGAACACCACAACCAGCGCATCTAATTTTCTACCGTCTGTCTGCTCGCACAGCGCCCATCCTCCATTGTAGTGCTCCACAGGGCACAGCCATGGCGTGGCACGACGAGGACAGCTGGCTTACGGCCGCATTCGCGCCGAAGCCCTCTACGATTGCCATCACTCTCGCCATCGCCCTTCTGCTGCCCATACTGGTGCACTTGTTCCTCTACTTCCAGAAGGCAGCCCCAACGGCACAGCCCACCTTTCTGCTTGTTGGTCCGAGCGGTGGAGGCAAGACGGCGCTCCTGACACTGGTGGGTGCTCCTTCCTGAGTTGCGGCGGCGGCGTAGGCCATTCATTATCTGGCCCTCACGGCTCATGTCACCTACCGTTTTGCGCCGCGGCTCCGAGTTGGCCACATACTGACATATATATCGCAGGCAGAGCGCAAGACAGTCATCCCAACGCACACGTCGACCGCGCCCCTCGCCATCGAGGCCGTCCTCCCTGAAGACTTCACCCCCTCGACCGCCCACTACCGTTCGCCCGGCGATCCGTCGTATGAGCGCGCGCGCCGCTTCCTTCTCCTCGACACGCCTGGACACGGAAAGCTGCGCCACTTCGCGACGACGCAGTTGACTAACCCCACTAATGTCCGGGGCATAATCTTCGTCGTGGATGCGGCGTCGGTCGCCGAGGAGGCGGGGCTCAACGAGGCGGCCGAGTACCTCCACGACGTGCTGCTAGCACTACAGAAGCGATACACGGGCGCCACGACCAGTAAGGGCCCCAAGGAGATCCCGGTCCTGATTGCGGCGAACAAACTGGACCTGTTCACTGCACTCCCGCCGCATCTAGTCAAGCTCTCGTTAGAGAAGGCCATCTCAGAGGTCAGGAAGAGCAGGGCCAAGGGTCTGAAGGATTCAGGAGTCGCTCTGGGCGGCGAGGACGATGGCCTGGACGAGGAGAGGGAATGGCTGGGCGAAGGGGGCGAGGGCGCCTTCGAGTTCAGACAGATGGAGGAGGTCGGTACGGGCGTCACCGTCATGGGTGGCAATGTGCTCGGCGGAGACGGAACCGACGTCAAGGGCTGGTGGGAGTGGGTTGCGGAGCACTTGTGATGGGCATCAAAATCAATGGGACTGCGGTGAGTTGCACCGCCAACCTTGGCTGCGGCTGCACCCACACTCAATGCAAGAGATATTGGTTTACACCGCCGGCCGTTTGCGCGGATCTAACAGTATATCCACATGCATAGCCCTCCGTGGTGCATATCAATGACTGTCCACAGCTGCGCGAGGCTAACTAGGCAAAACCACTGATTCGGGAGCGAAGCGTGAGGCCGGCGAAGGACCGAGCAAACATTGGCACAGCGGGCGGCTTGCTGAATGCGATCCCGCCATCCTACTCGCTGGATATTACACCGCATCATCTCGTCTCCGCCTCTCCAGCACACCGGTCACTGGTCAAGCCCAGGCAGCAGACATTGTGGAGGTGAAGTCTGACACCTACCTAGGAGCCAATGTGCGCATATGCCGTGCTGAGTACAACCCAGCAATCTTTACTCATGCATGTGAAGGTCTTTCAGAAGGCTCCTCATTCGTCGTCGGCGACTATCCCCATCGTTAGGGCTGAGAGAGTCATGTAGGTAAGCAGAGTTGATCTCACGGATTCAGCCCTACAAGCCTCCATCCCAACGCACCCAACCTCCTACCCATCTACCCCATTGATCTGGGTGAGAGGTGGAATTTTTGTGAATGCTGACTGTGATGTGACCCGGTGATGCCGTTCGTCCCTTCCTTGGGCTGGGCCAAACCCAATCCTTCACCACCATTTCCGCATCGTGTCTGCAGACTAACCAAAGAGGGGGAGCTTAGGGAGGGAGATGGATGCAAGACCAGCACGTCGGGCCGAACCTAAACGCATTGCACAGCATTGCGTTCCCGTACCGCGTGCGTGCAGTTGCGCGGCGAGGTCAGCTAAGCTGACGGCCATCGGTCGCTGTTCACAGCCCGGCCACCCTTCAATCCTCAAAATCCCCAGGGCGCCGCGAGTCAGGCAAAGTGCATATGGCGAGGTGGAAGGATTTCCGCTGTGTAGGGGTGATGGGTGAGGGTAGGGCTAGACGAGCAGCCACCCGCTTTAGGAATCGGAACGTGCGCTCCGCTTCCTTCCCGTGGTGCTCGGATCTACAGGGGAGCGTGGACTGGGGGCACGGAGTTGAGTGGAGACGGGGGTTGTCAGCTCGCAAGGTGGTTTCTTAACATGATATGGAGGGCTTATCGTACTGGCAGCGGATGGCGGCGGACGTGTGTGCGAGGGATGTGATTGGGAGATAGATGGACGGAGAGGGCGCAGTGACAGTAGGGTCGTGTTTTCTGTGTGGGCGGCACAGTTAGGGCCGAGATGTTCCGGCCGAGAGGGAGGGTGAATGTAGATCAGGAAGGACGAAGGATGGCGGATGACGTTTTCGGTCGCTTCTTGGCTGCTCGCTTGTTGTTGGCCTTGTCCGGAGGATGATGGACGGGAACGCGTGCGTGGATGGGTGGGGTGGTCTGTCCAACTTGAAACATTTGCGGACTTTCTTAGGGATCGGGGTGGTTTACACAGTATGGCGCCAGCCGCGAGCCCTTTTCAACGGCTTTTTGGGATTTGGAGGACGTGGGGGTCGAGATGTACACAGTAGAAGCTCCTCTGCTACCATTGGTAACCAACCCGTCGACCAACACCGTCCGTGTTGGCAGATCAGTCCATACTGACTGACTTCTGGCGTGAAAATACAGCTCATATGGCGCGCACACACACACACATACACACATGGCAGTATGTAGGCACAGTGTGCATGCATGCATGCATGTATGCACGATCGCTTCCTTCTTTCGGCGCCGTGCTACGTGTTCTTCTACGTCGTATATATCGTGCATGGCACGCGGGGGTTATATATATACTCGACCCACCGCCCCCTTGTCCATTCTATATATACAGCGCGTGCGGGCCCTGACTTTGCTATACATATATTAAAGAGGATCGATCCGCCGGCGGGAGTGTGGGTGGAGCGGAGGGGAGGGGTTGGGGATGATATGTCGGTAGTTTGGGGTGAAGTGCCGGCTTTGGTACGTGTTGTGCATATTGTGCAATTTGGGGATATTGGACGAGAGGTGGAGGGAGGGGATGGGGATGGACGGAGGCTGTGTGTGCATTTGCCGGTTTCTTGGGTGGGAGGAGTGGGTTGGGGAGGCGGGTGGAGGGATGGATGGGGTTAGGCTGGAGAGGGCACGGTTGCCGTGTCGAAGTGAGTGGTGGAGGGCGAGGATAGCGGGTCTAGTTAGTGCTATTCGAGACAGGAAGACATGTGGCATATGCGAATCCTATTCTTCCCATCTTCTCGCCCCTCGAGCAACTTGTCGAAAAAGTGGTACATTATGTGGTGCGACGCGGGATCGAACCTCGTAGGGCTGAGCCGAGCGGGCGCTGTGCAGTAGCGGGGCACCGGGGAGCGCTTAGCGGCGGGTCAAGAATTCTTTCTTTCGACCTCGCCAACGGCGCCGAGGATGGATGGCGACATCACAGCTTCGTAGTACGGCGAAGGGGAGGCAAAGAGAGCATACACGCCACCTCACGTCCCCACGACCTCTCTGTCTACTCTTCTTCGTGCAATAGCACAGGCTTCCTTCGCACGCCCGACTGCCACATTGCCAATTACCACCCCGCCGCCGCCGCCATGTCAACAACCACGCGCCCCGCCATCCCGCCCGTGGTAATGGACACCATCATGCAGCAGATCGGCAACACGCCGCTGGTGCGCCTAAACAAGATCCCGCAGTCCCTCGGCATCACAGCAACTGTGTACGCCAAGCTGGAGATGTTCAACGCAGGCGGCTCAGTCAAAGACCGCATTGCGCTGCGCATGATCGAGGCCGCCGAGCGCAGCGGCCGCATCAAGCCCGGCGACACGCTCATCGAGCCCACTTCCGGCAACACGGGCATTGGATTGGCCCTCGTGGGCGCCGTGAAAGGGTACAGGACCATCATCACGCTGCCGGAAAAGATGAGCCCCGAGAAGGTCGCTGTGCTGAAGGCGCTGGGCGCAGAGATCATTAGGACGCCGACGGCTGCTGCGTCGGACAGTCCCGAGTCGCACATCGGCGTTGCGAGACGCCTGCAGAAGGAGCTGCCCAACGCCCATATTCTCGACCAGTACTCCAACCCGGACAACCCGCTCGCGCACGAGTTCGGCACCGCCGAAGAGGTCTGGACACAGACAGATGGAAAGGTTACTTGTCTAGTTGCCGGCGCCGGTACCGGAGGCACGATTACGGGGCTTGCGAGGGGTCTTAGGAAGCACAAGGCTGATGTCAAGATTGTGGCCGCCGATCCGCATGGCAGCATCCTTGCATTGCCTGAAAGTCTGAATCAGGAGCGGGTCAATGAGGCGTATAAAGTCGAGGGCATTGGGTACGATTTC
Source organism: Melanomma pulvis-pyrius CBS 109.77 (assembly GCA_010093585.1). Lineage (NCBI taxonomy): Eukaryota > Fungi > Ascomycota > Dothideomycetes > Pleosporales > Melanommataceae > Melanomma > Melanomma pulvis-pyrius. The sequence continues at coordinate 27,717 of MU002228.1, forward strand.
ATTCCCGAGGTACTCGATCAGAAAATGGTGGATAAGTGGTATAAGACGGATGATCGAACCAGCTTTCTGTACGCGAGGAGATTAATTAGCGAGGAGGGGATTCTGTGTGGTGGCAGCAGTGGGAGCGCAATGGATGCTATGGTAAGGGCGGTCAAGGATTTGAATCTGGGCAAGGATGATGTTGTCGTTGTGGTGCTGCCGGATAGTATCCGAAGCTACCTCAGCAAGGTGAATTTCTCCTCCCTAACCCCCTGCGAACCCCCAATACTGACTACTATAGTTCGTCGACGACGACTGGCTCGCCGCCAATGACCTTCTCCCGCCCACACCCCCGCACACACCAATCCCCT
>MU002229.1:0-27957 GCA_010093585.1 Melanomma pulvis-pyrius CBS 109.77
CCCGCCGCCGCCGCCAGCGAGGCCTGGCGACCTGGCGACCTGGCGACTGGCCGACTGCAGTCAGCGCCGTACCACTCCATAGTATGGAAAAGAATAATTTACAGCCCCTCATGAGCTCCGAGGCGCGGTGCGGGTGGCGGTCCCTGCTGCTGCTGGCCCAGCCACGCTTTCGTGGGATGAGCCCCCCCCCGGTGCCCCTCGATTGTCTGTCTGTCTCCTTTCCGCGAGGTAAGCGAACAAAAGTGTCGCCCGCTGCTGTCCTCCATCCGTCCCAACCCACCGTCTATCACCCATCGCCCATCACCGCCCGCCCCCTCGTCGTTTCCATCGCTGCCTACGTCCGCCGGCCTCCCTGCCCGCGCCCTCCCCCAGACCACCCAGTCGCCGGCCCTCCCGGCGTGTCTGTTGTATGCCCGTTCGACCACGCGGAATGAAAGCGAGTCCGACCTCGTCCTCCCTCCTCGCCCAACCATCCCCAATTTAACGCCCACGCGCGCTCGGCCGGCCACACTCCTCTCCCTCCAGGGCCCGCGACTGCTGCAGACCGAACTCGACCCACATGCCCTCCGCCGACATGACGCTCGTCGCCGCCACCTCCACGCCCGCCGCCGCTCGCAAGACGGGCGTGCCCGAGAAGAAGTACAAGTGCCAGTTCTGCAACCGCGCCTTCAGCCGGAGCGAGCATCGCAGCCGCCACGAGCGCTCTCGTAAGTCGTGTGTTTTCGTTGCCCCGCGATGGAGCTGCCCGCAGGTGGAGCTTTGTTGATGCGGGACGTCGGTCGCGAGGCGCGCTGCGGGGAAGACAGACACAGTGTTGCTAACTACCCCTCTTCATCAACAGACACCAAAGAGCGCCCCTTCAAGTGCCTCAAGTGCCGCAGCACCTTTGTGCGCCGCGATCTGCTGCTGCGACACGACCGCACCGTCCACGCAAAGGATGGCGGCATCCCGCTGCACAGCGAGGTCAAGCGCCGGACCACCACAAAGGCCCCCGAGGTCGCGCTGCCGGGCCCCTCCAAGATGTCGCCGGGCCACGACACGTCGACCCTCGAGCAGATCGAGGCCGTCAACGACGAGATGGTCGACATCGAGACGGCTGCCATGCTGATGACCGACTTCCACCACAAGGCCATGGCGAGCCAGGAGCCCGAGATCGCCACCGAGGCGCAAGACACCATCATGTCATCCAACGGGCCGTCGCTCATGGAGCCGTCGGTTGCATACACGGCGCCGGGGCAGATGTCGCTGCCCCAGATGCCCTGGGGCGACTCCATGGTCGGTGAGTCCAAGTCGCACTCGATGGCTGGCGGCCAAGATTCACACCCGGGCTTCAACAGCGCTAGCGCCCTGAGCTCCCATCCCCATCAGCTACCGCCCATCATGGAGCGCACCATGTCGGGAAGCGAGGCACTTCCTCCCTCGTTCCAGTCGATGAACAGCTCCGTGACCGTGTCTGGTCTCGGGACGCCTGGCGCCCTCTCGCCGTACCCGTCCATGCTTGGCCCTGTATCCCCAGTCGACTACCGTCGGTCTCCTGGCCCGAGCCAAGCCCTCACCATGACCAAGGCGCCTCAGGTCGAGTCGGAGGAGGAATGCGCGAAGATTTACGACAACATCAGACATGCTGACACCGAGAACGCTCTGCTAGACACCTTCCACTTGCCCAGCTTGAACACACTCAACAGACTACTAAAGACCTACTTTGATCTGTTTCATCATCACCTTCCGTTCCTGCACCCGGCAACATTCCAGCCGACCGAAGTGGCCGCGCCGCTGCTTCTTGCCGTTCTATCGATTGGTGCACTGTATATCTTTGACCAAGATCAGGCCTACATGCTTCATATCGGCTCCAAGGTTCTCGTGAACCAGTTTCTTCAGAACAAGGAGAACTTCAGCTCCAGAAAATGCCCGCTGTGGACAATGCAAAGCACCTTGCTAAATATGGTCTTCGCTAGCTGGAGCGGCGATCCAAAGGGCCTCGAATGGGCATGTTCGATTAAAAGTCTTCTAGCCAACGTCAGTACTCGTGTTCCTGTTCCCTCCCCTTCGATTGTTTCACTAACATCCCATAGATGGTCGCAGGAAACCGCTACGAGCTTAAGCTTCGTTCAGAAGCCCGAGAAGGCGCCCAGCCAAGCCACGAGGAGTGGGCTCTTGACGAACAGTGTCGACGAACGTACTACGCCGTCTACATATTCTTTGGGCTCCTGACACTAACGTACAACCATACCCCCGCCATGGGTTTCAACGAGTTCGATACGCTTGAACTACCGTCGTCCGAATCTCTCTGGACCATGGAGGTATCCGACGATGAAACTTGGCGCGAAAGCGTAGCCGCTTCCAAAATCATCACGTTTCGTCAAGCGCACGACAATCTTTTCCAAGGAGATCCTGCTCGCTATAGCGCGTTTGCCACCCGCGTCATGATTAATGCTCTGTTCCTCGAGGTTTGGTACCATAAGCGCAGTCCCGAGGCTCTCCAAGACGTCGTGACTGAGTACAAACTTAGGCTAGCCCTTGAGACTTGGGAGAAGTCACTCGAACTATGCGAGCCCGAGACGGTTGTTGTCCAACTTAGCGCTCCTCACAAGGGCCACCCTCTCATCTTCAACGCCATGGCTCTCTACAGGAATACTCGAACACGTCTTGTTGTAGACTTGAAGTCGGTCCAAGAAGCCCTCCGCTACCACGACTCGTATGAAGTTGCGGCGGCAATGACGAACGCCAGGGACAAGGTCCAACGGTCGCAAGAAATGATCAAGGTCATCCAGGAATGCTTTGATTGCATTGAAGTGGCAGCAGTGCAAGGCATTCGATGGGTTGCGCGTACGTCAGCTACCAACTGGAGTATCGAACATCCTCTTTCCGGAATGGACCTAATGGTAATCCTTACACTCTGGCTCTATCGACTTGAACACGACGAAGAGCCGGCCACCGAGGAAGAGCTTGCCATGTACAACAAGTTGCGAAACCTCTTCGACGATGATTCTGTAGATATCTATGGTGCGAAATTGAGCTCTACTGTGGCGAGACTTTGGGGAAGCATGCTAGACGAGGTTGTAGTTTGGGGGTATGTTTTGCTCCACATTATTTTCGGGTCACCACTGACATTCTTCAGCATCACCAAGCTTATGGGCGAAGCCTTTAAACTTCATTCTCAGGCACTCGTCGGATATGAGGATGCAATGTCCTCTCGTTCCGGTTCCGCTACCCCTTCAATGGCTACTGGCGGTGTTCAAGTGCTGGAGATGCAAGTGGCATTCTGATAGAATGCCACACTAATGCTTTTTTACGACTCTCACGATCTCTCCCCTATTTTATTTTTATCACATCACCCCTACAACTAGAATGGGCCTTGCCTTTCCATCTCTCGTCATCTCCTCTCTGCATGCCGGGAGCATGGCTTGGAGTTCCGGTACTACCCTTTTTATTGCATCTTTGGTGCGGTAATCTCTCTTCCACTTTGTGCTTCTTAAGAATTGGGGGACAATGGCGAACTGGGGTGTTTCTGTCAGCTTCTATACACTCTCGGGCTCGGGCTCTTTCCTACTCTCAGGTCTTGGGGCCACACTAATATCTTTCCGTCTCTCTCTCTCTTTCTCTCTCTCTCTCTCTCTCATACCCTCACGTTTTGCTGGAATGTTTCGTGGCTGGCCCCATTGTTTCGCCCCGGTTCTGCTGCAATCTTTTGGATTGCTGTATTCCATCATACTGTCTCAGTGTTTTATTTCTTTTGCGGTCTCGGTCGAATCTTGGTTTATTTCTACTGCATATACCACTTAGTACCTGGTTTCATTTGTCTTTGTGGCGACGGAGGAATGGCTAGTACCAAGAGGGCAGATGTGGAGGAGATTGTATGGGCGCCAATTGCTTCCAAAATAGTCCTGTATGAATAGCTCTGTCTTCCTGCATAGATTGACTTTGATGTGCTAGTGATGCTAGATACTATAAATGGAGAACACTAATCTAGGGTACTTTAAACATGCATTCATTTAGTTGACTAGAGATATTTCTTCATGCCTCTCTCGTTGCATTGTAGAGTAACAAACATAAGCACCGCAGCTTTTTAGTCCGATTCTGCTAGAGCAGAGGCAGATCTTTGTACCGTGCGCTAGTGCCAATTTACTTAGCGCGCCAAGACGAAAACCGCGAAATTTCAAAAGTTCATCCCAAGCTTTCGAGCTCGCAACTTCCAAAGCTCCATCCACACTCACGCCCCATTTTACCCTCACCAATCTCTAAATCGCATCCCTTACCCCAGCATTCACAATGGGCAAAGACGCGTCGGAGAAGAAGATCAAGAAGGACAAGAAGGAGAAGAAGGAAAAGCGCACCGAGGTCGAGGGCGTAGTGAAGTCGAAAAAAGAGAAGAAGGACCGCAAGAGCAAGACCAATGATGATCTGGTCGAGTCACTAGAGTCAGAACTCAAGAAGGCACCCGAGGACAGCCTGGTGAATATCGTGGATGGTGATGTGGTCATGGGCGAAGATAGCGAGGGCGGTGCGGCACCGCTGGGTGCGCTCGTCCCCTTTGCGCTCCCGCTTGCGGATGATCAGAAGGATGTGAAGAAGATCTTGAGGACGGTAAAGAAATGTATGTCCAATCCCCTCTCTTCAACCCCTGCAGCTCTCCTCCCAGCCAACCCCAGGGGTTGAAAACGTCTGCGCACACACTACACATCACCTTTTTACTAACGTATAACCCCCCACAGCCGCCAAAACCAAGACCCTCCGCCGCGGCGTAAAAGAAGTCGTGAAAGCGCTGCGCAAATCCGCCATCACAGGCCCCTCCTCCTCAGGCGCTTCCAATCCGTCGGCAATCACCATCATCGCAGCTGACATCTCGCCCATGGACGTCATCTCGCACATCCCCGTTCTCTGCGAGGACCACAACATCCCGTACATCTACGTCCGCTCACGGGCGGAGCTCGGCGAGGCCAGCGCGACGAAGCGACCCACCAGCGTGGTCATGGTGTCCCGCGAGCGCGTCAGCAAGAAGGCGAAGGATGTCAAGGAGGAGGATGTCAAGGATTTCGAGGATGCGTTTGGGGAGCTGGTCAAGTTGGTGGGGAAGGCGAGCAAGGGGTTGAAGAAGTGAGGAACACGAGGGGAGGTGGATGGCTGCAGATTCTGTTTGTGTGTCATGGTCGCTCTGTGAAAATGGGAATGGAGTTTGGAGTTCACAGCCTTTGTGCTGGTTAGTGACCTGCTCTCGAGCTCAAATGAAGGGATATGTGCTTACTCGTGTGAGGAGAAGGCATGTTCGCTATGATTTGTAGGTGCGAATTTAATGAGGCAATTCTTGACCTGCCACGTACTTGAATTGTTCTAAAAAGAAGATGCCGAAGATGGGCCACAGTCGACATCTTTTCATCGACATCTACAATATCAATATCCAATTTCACACGAATTCACACGAAAGCGCAGGTATTCATCGAGGAAACATGCCACATGCAATTAATATCTAGTTCGTGAGCAAAACAAATCTAGCATGGCCCCTGCAACGCACAGCCGACCGTTCCCAGAGGCCACTTTGGCGTCCTGGAAAAGAGGGCCAGAGTGTTGCGTGATGGATACTGGCTCCTTTGTACCCTCCGCCCTTATATACATAGTTGCTGCTGCTATTATCGAAGTGACAATTTCAATCGGTTACAGGATTGCTGTTTGCGCCGCTGATGAGAAGAAGAAGAAGAAGAAGAAGAAGAAGAAGAAGAAGAAGAAGAAGAAATAAGACATATGCGCTCTGCAAGCTCCCAGCTCAGCTCCTCTCCTCTCCTCTCCTCTCCAAAGCTTAAATCCAAGCCCAACGCCAAAACACCTACATGCAAATCATCAGCGCCAGAATCCAGAATCCAGAACCAAAAGAACGGGAGGCTTTTGATGTGGCAACGGGACACCATGCTCACACCGCCTCATCCCCAACAACCACGCGCCCCTTCCCCCCCTTCCCCCCCTTCGCCCACGCCCGATGACAAAACGCCGTACACTCCAACTCACACTTCCTACAGACCCACCACCGGGGCCCGCCCCCTAGCGCCGCCTTGCACTTCCCACACCCGGCCGCCTCCTTGCCGGTGCCCCTCAGCTCCCTCTCCGTCCTCTTCCTGCGCACCGCATACACCTCCTCCTCGCTCAACGACGCGCACTGCTGACACACATGTCGTAAGACCGAATTCAGGGAGACTTGGCCGCGGGAGTAGTAGAGGGAGGAGTATGCGATGCGCTGGAAGATGTTGGGGGTGGGGGTCGCCGGGGCGCAGGTGCAGACGGGGGGGCCTTTGGTTGGGCGGGGGGTGCGGGTGAGGACTTTGTAACAGTGAGTGCAGTAGGGGTTGCAGACGTCGAGGTGGTGGTAGGGGGTTGTTTGTTTGAAGATGGGGCGCCGGGTGCAGGACTGTTTGCAGCATTAGCATTTGTCTGGGTGGCGATGTGGTTGTCTGGGGGAGCCGGAGCGAAGGAGCGGGGGTGGGAATGGGTAGCTTACATAGCAGATCTGATTCGTACACACCCAGCACTGCTCCTTGGAGTCGCTCTCGCACGTATACATCCTGAAATGATTCAGCCGCCGCTCGTAGTCCTCGGCCGGGAGTACAGCCTCCCTCACGCTCTTGGACGCTAGGCTTAGATTTACGATGTCAGTGTAGTGCAGGTCCTCAACCACCAGCATTAGTATGTCGTATATGCCGAGAAAATCCGCCAGCTTCGTCGGTTCGGCCTCCGTGCCGCCACCTTGATACCGCGTGCCCTTTCCATCCTTCCTCCGCGTCGTCATCTTCGCAAGCTTCTCCAACTGCACTTCCGTGCCGCTCGCAGCCCTAAGTCCGGTCTTCGCGGTGTAGCGCCGCGCGTGCCGTGTGGGTGCCTTGAACCCGATGGGCAGACACCGGAAGACTAATACAGGGATGTACCAAAGGAATGCGACGAGCATTATACCGATGGCCTTGGGGAACACAATAGCGGCGTCGAGAATCCATTTGACAAAAGATCTGTTCTGCCGCTGCGTCTCGCGGAAGTGGAACAAGCAGGAATAGGTACAAACACTAATGTTGATGAAAGCGATGAGAGAGTAGAAAAATGCGAGCACGATGCCGTACTGCCACTCTACCACATAACTCTTGCACATTTGAAAGGAATTGGTTGCCGTGGCGTTGAGGCGCGCCGAGGCTTCGAAGAAGCTTTCGTTGGCTCCAGGAGGAAGACCCCAATCGTGTGCGCCTGTGCCGCCGCAGCGGTCGATGTCGTGGGGACTGTAGCCGCTTTGTAATTTGGTGGATAGTGAGATCAGGACGGCGATGGCTGCGTCGACGATGCCGAAGATCAGGGAGAAGGGGGGAGGGACTATGATGGTGGGGACCCAGACGGCGAAATTCCAGTAGAAGCCGAACGAAGCCTGGTCAAGGTTAATTTCAAGCCATCTTTTGGGTATTGATGAAAACAAAGAATGGAGGTAGTGGAATAGATTTGAGATGTGAAGGCAGGAAGTACAAGCCATCGAAAGTCGCGGTGGATTGCAGCAATATCAACATACCCATTTCTGAGCAAAGGTCTCGCCGTTCGCGATTGTTGAGCCGTAGATCCCTGAATGAAGCTCGGGGTGACTCCGTATGACATTCCAATGATTTGATGCAATGCTATTGTAGATGCCAAATGGCACAAAGACGATGAAGCGTAAGAGACCGACAGGGATGCCTGCTACATGGTCTGTATAAGTCAGCAACTCGAATTATAAGTGCTAATTCGAAAGACTTGGGATGGAATTACCCTTGAAGAGCGAACTGGATCGAGAGCCCATGGTTAAGGACTATTTAGGTGGGGCGGACCGTGACAGAGCACAACGTTGCTCGAAACGGTGACTTATATTCGAGAGACAAGAATCAAGGAATACATGTAGAGTGCCTGTCGCAGTTGCTACCCCACGAGATAAGTACAATGAGTGCGGAAGATGTGGGCGAAAGGCCGCCGAAGCTGAAGCAGATTGGCGTCTCGTAAAAGAAGCAGCTCAGCTACCGCGCTTGCACGCAGGCAGTCACCGGAGACCAGTCAACGCTCTAGTCCTCAGCCTCGTTGCTACTTCGCCACGAGTTAGGTAGAGAGCGTCATATTAAGTGTTGATGTACGTAGCCTTGTTCTGTCGATGTTGAGGGCTGGCAATGTCAGGTGAGGTCCATCTCGGACAGTCGTCTGCGATTTACGATAATGGGCAGCGCCAAGATCCGGTGAACAACCATGCATCAAGAGTTAGTCTGGGGTTCGAAGGGCTCAAATTTCCAATCAATACGAGCCCTGCGTTGTCGTCGATCCACGAAGGAGCTAGTATATCATGAAGAATAGTCTAGCCACCTCTTCTAGGATTGCAGTACTTTGCAGGGCCAGCTTCATCGTTTTGCTCATGAACCAGCTCCTTCGTGGTGCGTTGCTAGATAGGCGTCGGAGCACTGTCGATAACGTTAACTTGGGCGTTGCGCAACTCGGGAGAAGTCGAGGTTATATTTATGATAGAGCAAAGTCGAGGTGAGGTTGAAGAAAGAGTACCAAGAGCATACCCGCCGCTGCTCGCCAAGCCGCGATGGGCGCTAGCTCCATCTGGAACACGCCGGAAATGGGAACCGCGCGCTCACCATGGCAACCAGACTGTTTACCATCGTCACCGGCGCCTTTCCTGGCCTTGTTCCAGAAGGCCCAACTCCCAATCGCGAGGCCCACAAATCCCAAAATTGGTCGCCTTCTCCGCAATTTCCAACTCTTAGCTGCATGCACCTCCATCTCCCCTTGCCTCTGCCTGCATCTCTACCAGCATACTCAACCACCACTTATCGCCATCTCCACCCCTATCTCCACCACATCAATTGAACGCTGCACACTCTCTACTGTGCTCCCATCTTCGCCGGACTCGAGATGGAGGCGCTGCTCACCCTCGCCTTCGACAACATTGCGTCCAAGGACACGCAGAAGATCCGTAAGGGGCTCCGCCAGATTGAGGGCATGCTCGCGCAGATATGCCTCTCAGGCGGGAAATCAAAGCCATCTACACCTTCACATCGCCGAAATGCGTCTGCAATAAGCCTAGGGGAACAGCCACAACAGACACCAAAGAAGCTGGGCACATTGGGTGAAGATCTCGCGTTCAGAGAATTCTTCAGATTGCAGGAAGGCTTCGAATGGAATGGTACGTCTCACGATGGTAGGGAAGAGCGAGCACAGGTTAACTTGGTCCTTATAGTTTGCACCCGAGTCGCCGACTGTCTCGAGCGGCTTTTGGGCATGTCAAGCAGTAAGGGTAATCCCTCTCTGCCGTTTCCATACGAACAATGCCTGACCAAGATACGAACAGATGGACAGAACGACATCCTCATACTCTCTGCCCTCTCAAACCTACAGGGTCTGCTCCTCCTCCACCCTCCGTCCCGCACAATCTTCGGTCGCGAAGTGTACATGAACCTCCTCCTAGATCTGCTCGACCCCTACAACTGCCCAGCGATTCAATCAGCAGCCTTGCTCGTCCTCGTCACAGCTCTTCTCGCTACGCCACAGAATACTCGCGCATTTGAGCAAATGGATGGGTTGCTTACAGTCACAAGCTTGTTCAAGGATGACGAGACAACCCAAAACGTCAAGCTTAAAGTGCTCGAGTTTTTGTACTTCTACTTGATGCCAGAAGCTCCCGTTCCCGCTGTCAGCGCCCCAAATACTGCCTTGCACCGGAGTCCTAGCAAACTGGTTGGCGCCTTCGACAGGCGGAGTAGCACCGTCAGCGGAGACGACAGTGGAGCAACAAAGAAAAACATTCGGAGCCAGGAGGAAAAGCAGCATATGTTGGCAAGATACCTGAACAATGTGGAGGCCCTAGTGCAGGATCTGCAAGAGTCGGCGCCCTTCGCGAGCGTGTCGTCCTGATATCGGCTATCGGGGAATCGACGAAGACTAATGAATGCCCCCCTCGTAAATCGTCATCAACAATACTCTACCTCATCACCTCCAAGCGAACGATCCGACCGGTTGATCCTGGCAACAAGACACAGGGATCAGACTCGCTCAAACTGTGTCTATTTGTAATTGTCAGGAGGACCTTTCCCTTGTGTTACCTTATCTCTGCCTTTTCATGTTGATACTTATCAGCCCTACTATCATTGTCCACTTTCTTACCTCTCGGTTAGCACGGCGTTCACCTCGAGGGGCTTGGAAAACTGGAATAATTGGGTAATTTCTCGAACATCATGGCTGGCGCCTTTTCCTTTGGATACCTCATCTCATTTGGTCTCGGTCTGTTTCTATAGCATCAAAGCATAGCGGGGAGGGTCGACCGTTATAATATCGATTTCTTTGGGAGGTTGACTGCTCATTATGTTATCTAAACAGGGGTGCCAATGTGCTGCTCGCAGGGGCGTCTCCTAGACAATCAATTCATTTTTTTTGAAGACATCTCCAGCTCTTCAGGTGACAGCGCACCTAGCGCTACATCGTTATTTGTCTGACGGTGCTAGCTTACCAGTGTCAGACGTGGCGTAGGTACTTTGACACCAGTGGTGTGCTTACCTTGAGACGTGGTGATTCTGTCGCGCGGTCTCACTCATGACAAACCAGGGCATTCTAAGCAGAAGTGCAAATGATTTATCGACCCCTACATTGCCATGCGCTGAAGTCAATGGCTTCAAGAATTCGTGATCTTTCTACCTAAACCGAAGAGACTTAGCAAGGTTCATTTATGGATTGAAGAGTACCCTAGCCTAAAAGTACCTTTTGTAAGCCATCATCATCCCATCTCTCTGCTATCCATTGTACCATCAAAGCATCTTACACAAGGCAAAACTGCCTGACAAAACTCCCACTCAGTATACCGCCGTCCGTGGCGGACGAAGGACTTGGCCTGATGAGCAGAGGAATGATTGGTCTTCATGGCACCATTCTAAGCAAGCCCCGCCGGAAGCGCGGAATCTCGTGAGGTCCGACACGCAGATCTAATGCTCGGGAAAGCCACCTGCAGCAGCCATGCAGACCCAGCGGTCGGGAGTTGCGGAATCTAATCCCGTTTGGGCATAGATATCTTGGCACCAAGACAACTGTACAGTGGTCGCGTGCCCGTGCCCTCCATTCACACTTCATCAATGTTATCAGATGTGATGCGAACCCAGTCAGTTTGCGGCGTACGCCGCCCTCGCCACCCCAACAAGGGAAATGCGAGAATCGATAGAGCATACAAGCGGAGAGCAAGATGGGCCTGGGTAGATAAAGAGGCAGGTTGTCGTCGCCGCTGGAGCGGCCGCCCTTGATGCCGTGAACAAGACATGATGCAGGTGCCTGCCACCTCTATTTTCCCTTGATCGGATACCGGACTTACAGCAAGAGCGAAAGCGAACAACAAGCAAGAAAAGCAGGGTTTCCATGCGCCACGGCTAGCCAATCCCTAGAGTCATCCATCTTTCTAACCTCCGAGCATTCCGTCTCTCGCTGCCGCCGCGGCCTTGCATCCGTCCGACCCCGGTAATCACCTCTCTTTACTTCTCACTTGTTCCTCGAGTTTCATTCTGCGTTCTCTCCTCCGTCCTCCTACCGAAGTCACCATCACAGTCTGCCGTCGCGTCGGCCGGGTGTACTGCACATATTGCCTGCTGCTTCGACCAGGGTAGACTTATCCTTGTCCACCCCACTGGATTTCATACATCAGGAAGAATCCTGCCTGGTTGATCCAACAGCTTACGATCTGCGCTGTTGATCACTCCTTCCCCTCCCCTCCTCTCGCCCTCACGAAGGAGACCGTCACCATGGGCGTCGGAACTTTTATGGAGCCACTCGTTGTGGTGACTCTGCTCTTTGGTGGGACATGGGTGAACAGGAACACAAAGTATCGCTTGTTCGGCCGACGAAGAACTCATCCTTATTCTCCGCGCTCTTCCTCGCCCAGTTCCGTCGAGTCCGGCCACTCCAGTCCTCGGTCAAGCTCGTCACTGCTTGACGATGACTATCGCGCCTCGTCTCCCTCGCTCCTTGCACCCCAAGAATCAAAATGGCGGAAACGAGAGATCCGGTTACTGGGGTTTAAGAAGGAGGTTGTGTCGCCAAACACAAGAAGATTTCAAGGCTACTTTCTGAGTAGGCTACTAAGAAAGTTCCCATTCCTCGTTGAAGCTTGGTACTGGGCATTGATATACTGGGTAATTTTATCCCAAAGTCTAGTTCAATCTCCAAGCTAACAAGTGCTAGGTATATCAACTAGGCCGCGCCTTCACGGCTGTACACCTCGTCGAAGGCACCGTTAACGTCGCCCGACGTCACGCCCTCCAGCTCATCCACATTGAGCAATCCCTTCATCTCTTCTTCGAGCTGCCCATCCAACACTGGTTCCTGAAGCATCCCTTGCTCATGCACTGGACCAATCGCACATACTCCTTCATCCATATCCCCGGCACGATCCTCTTCCTCGTCTGGCTATACTATTACACCACGACCCGCAACAGGATCGACCTCCCACTCCCCAACAAGCCTCTCGGAGAAGCAGATGGCTCCCCCGCCGGGCCTAAGCTCTACGCCGCTCGTCGTCGCACAATGGCTGTCTGCAATCTCCTTGCCTTCATCATATTCACCCTTTGGCCATGCATGCCACCCCGCTTACTCTCCGACCCAAATGTCCCCGGCAAGATCGGCGAAGAAGCCCGTTCATATGGTTTTGTCGACACCGTACACAGCGCAGAGGGAGAAAGCAGCGTCTGGACGCAGAACAAATGGTGCAATCAATACGCCGCAATGCCGAGTCTGCACTTCGGATATTCACTCTTGATCGGCCTCACAATCATGTCAATCCCGTTGGCAGCTCAACACCGTCGCTCACGCACCGTATCCTTCCGCGCCCCATTCACACGGAACAGGACATTCAGATTGAGACTCCCATCTCCGCGTCGGCTGCTGTGTTTAGTGCTTGGTTTCGCATATCCCGCCATCATCCTCGTAGCTATCATCGCGACTGCAAATCATTTCGTCCTCGATGCTATAGCGGGCGCCATGGTCTGCGGGGTTGCGTGGACCGGGAATCGGGTTTTGTTAAATCTGTTGCCACTTGAGGATTACTTCCTCCTGCTGGTGAGGATACATAAGCCGGAACGCAGAATTGTGGATTTTGATGGCGAGGAGGAGGAAAGTGGGTGGGGCGGTGCGGTATCGAGGAAGGGCGTAGTTGTGAATTAAAGAGCAGTCGCCAGTAGATTATGGCGACAGAGGGTCGAGATAGGTTGAAGGTGCATTTGGATTCGAGCTCGGATTTTGTGGGAAACTGTCTGCATAGCGTTCATCCGTATACGAGAGACGCACTAATGATTTGGGACTTTGAGCATTAGTAGAAAGAGGTTTGGGTTCGTGAACTTATCAGATACCCTTGTCAACTTCCCTACTACATTTCACGCGTTGGTTCGAGTAGCTGCATGTAATATAAAGGCAATGCTACAACTTCTATTCTCATACTAACTTGCCCAGGTTATATAAGTATACCCTTCGCCAACAAATTGTCTATTTGGTGGTTTCCTTCTTTGTGGCGTGTCAGTCAAACGCAGTTTCCTCATGCCAAGACTCCATTCCACGCTCTCTTTCACCACCTGCTTCATTCCTACCTTCACATGTTATCTCCCCGACAAATAATAACAACACACTAAGCGGTCGCTCTTGCGAAGCTCTCCGGCCCATTGACGTTCTTCATTCTGGACTCCGTCGTACAACACATCACCCACAAACGTTTATCCAGCACAATTGAGACAGCACCCATACCTCGCACTACGCACGAATACTGTGGTATGACGGAATTTTGTTCACTCACTCGCTTGGCACGAAACGGCTTTGACGGATAACGGACACTCTTTCAGTACACACATCACTGGCCTTGCAGGCGTTTCTGCTGTAGGGATCTTGAGAGTATATCAGCGCAGCAACGATCGATTCACAGCTGGACAGTTATTCACATATAGCGACTTCTGAACGGGAGACATTGTCTCGCGGCACATACCGTCAGACTGCCGATCGACCAATACCTCGAGCATACCGCATCTGTTTTACGAGCCCGAGTCAAGCACATTCGTTCGATCAGTTTCACCGCCGACACAATGCGGACATCCAATTTAGCCGCGCTTCTCCTCCCCACGCTTGCTGCCTGTCACGTCTTCCATGTCGTACCCCAGCCCGCCGACGCTGTGGTCGCAGTGACAGTGACAACCCCAAGCGCGACTGCAGCCTCTGTACCAAGACTGCGCACTCCAACACCGACTTCGACCTCGACTGTAGCTCTACATGGCCTCGAGTGAGCCCACCCTGCCGTCTTTTCCTTGCCCCTTTCTGCGCTCTCGAAGAGACGTTAATAACACCCTCTCAGACTCCGACAAGCCCCCGGTCTGGCTCCTGTCGGCAACAACCCCCCCAATCCCAACATCGCAGTCCCTCCAGTCAATCCAGCGGTCCCCCCAGCCAATCCCGTGGCCCCTCTAGCCAACCCTGCGGTCCCACCAGCTAACCCCGCGGCCCCTCCCGTAGTCGTCGCGCCGACTCCCCCTCCAGCGCCCTCCGAATCCGTAGTTGTGCAGTGGGTCGAGACGTGGCTCGACGGCACGTCGACCTGGGTCCCCAAAACCATCACGATCAAGTACGATACAGCGAAATCGAGAGCCCCAGAGCCGGGGAAGGGCGTTATAGGCATGGGGACGTTGACGGGTGAGATCGGGAAGACGAAGACGGTGGTTATGGGCGCGGCGCAGACAGTAGGGGGATGCTGGTACAGGGGAGCTGTGGTTGCGGCGGGGGTGGGGTTCGTGGGGTTGATTGTGTGAGGGTGATTAGTACCAATGGGGAGTGGGATATGAATATCGATGGACGGGGTCGAGGGGACAGAGAACAGTGTGGACGATGGAGTATGGCGTGTGATTGAACGGATGGGAGCAGAGATAGACGAATTATGCCGCGGCCTGCATACGCCAACCCCTGCTCACAGCCCCTGTTGGATGAAGGAAATCGGACCCAGCATCTTAATGTTTTGGCGATGATATAGCATGGTAGATTCATGACATACTTATGTAGCTCTGCCCGCTTTCTAGCCCTTTGGTCGTGGAATCCAGAAGATTTCCCTTCTCTACCTTTTCTTTTCTTTCCTCCATGAGAAGATTGTTGAGTCTTACCTCCATGACATCGATCCGTCCTAGATTCTAGCCGCTGCTGGCTGCTATGGGATTACCTGACTGCGCGCCGCTGGTGAGCTTCCTTGGTTCGAGTGCATGGATTGGCTGTCGTGTGCGCTACGGCTACCGAGGGGGATATCGACTCTATCCGTCGTTTAGACTTCGTTCCGACTCTTCCTTGTGCCACCTACCCCTGCGCGTGCTGCTCGATGGGGAGCGGGGATACAATTGGACAGGGGGATGGGAAGGGGAGGGAAGATAGTGTGTATCTGATATTAGCGACTGCGCACTGCACACTGTGTTTGGATTCAAGCTCGACGAGTTACAGGGCGTAGTTCCTTTCGATCGAAAGACGGGCTCGTATGATTACAAAAGTAACTCTGTGTCCGGGGACTTGAGACTCCTTTTTGGAGGTTTTCTGGAGCCACATAGATGCACTCAAAGTGCCACGCCTAACCCCTGTAAGCCTGCTCTCGCAGGAAGGGGAACATCGGACAGCTAAAACAAACTATTATTGCCTGTAATGCCGCAACAATTACAGTTTCAATATTTGAACTATGCCCACAATGTCTCGTTTTCATGCTTCCTGGATTCCAACAACTAAACGATATTGTACCAAAACTGTATCTATATCCATCCTATCAACATATTATCAATGCTTCCTCCGCCATGCTCACCTCAAAGGAACATTGCCTTATATGGGGGAGGCAATCAAGGCATGTGAGAAGTTGTACATTTTCATGAAATGCACAGTACATTTCCTCTTGCTAATATACGCATTCGGCGTTCTCAGCGCCTCCAATATCAAAACAGTGTCATTGTCTACCTCATCCTTGTCGATGCTTTTGAAGGCCGGTTTCTTATCTGAAAGCACGTTCAAGTGTGCTCTCTCATGACTTTACGCACACGCTACAAATCTTGATACCAACTTTGAGTTTCTCACCGAGATATATTACGATATTGTACAGTTTCCTTCCGTTTGGGCCTTTAAAAGACGGACCACAATAGAATGATTTCCCCCTTCTCTGATTGATTATGAAGGGGTTATCCAAACCCTCACAAGGCCCGTGCCAATCCCATCACCGTGAGGTTTTCGAACCCATCCCCAGCCAGACTTCCCCCTTGCCGAGATCCAGCCCTCTCTTCCTCACCAGCTTGACAAATTCTTCATTCCTCTTCAGATCCCCCTCCTTGACGCCAAACGCCTTCTCAAAAAGTGGCGCCACATCATGGGCAGCGCAGACCCTGTAATCATACTTGGACTTTGCTCTACTCCGAAGCCTTGCTGGGAGTTTTAGGTTGAAATAGGTATCGAGGTCTTCTTGCAATGTACTTCCTCCCCTAATGGTCGTGCTCCGAAGCGTTAGTGCTTCATCGTCGGAGAAATAAGGGTGCCCGATGTAGTCGAGAGAGATGACTGTGTCGAGGCGTGTACGGCTCGCTTCGTTGGAACGAAAATTTCGAAGATCGTACATGAAGACGTGGAGTTTGCACCATAGGAGCCTGTTCTTGCGAAGATCTTCTGCCGTTTTCGGCATGATTGCGCCCTCGTCCGCTGTCTGCGTTGACTCTCGGTGTTGGTCGCGAATAGATGTTCGCTCGCGAGATGCTAATGTGGCCGTCCACTCATGTTTTGCTTGTTATTCTGGGCTCTCTGTCCTTCCTATGTCGCTGTCGCTATCAAGTGGAGAAATCCTGGGTGGGGGATATTCCATAGCCTAGGTTGATAGAGCCTGGCGCTAATCGAGTGTCTGAGTGTCGAGGTCGATTTTGTGGACCGGGCTAAGAGCGAATGCTTCGTGTTGACGCTTGGAAAGGAATTGCGAACTTCGATTTCTGTTGAGTGGAAATTCGGCGGGGTACTGTTTGTAGTCCCGCAGGAGTACCAGAGTTGCTGGAACTGAAAGCGTATTAGGCGCTTCGGAAGTGACTAGGCGAATGGCGGTAGTTAAGCGAATATGCTAGTCTTAAATGGTCTAGCGGAAGCCAGATGAGTGAAGAAGTGAGTGAAACATGGGTGAGTCTAAATAAGGCCTCCTCAGGCCGATGTATGTACTCTACCTATGCCAAGTCTTATGAGTCATGAATACTCCGGGTCAATGATGTGAAGGTCGACTATCCTACCTTGCCCCAGAAACGGTCGAGAAGATTTTGGGACTTCCGTTCGGCGATATGACTGTCCGCAACAAGCTTGATCGTCATTCGTCTTTGAATGGAAAACAGCTTTCGGCACTTTTAGGAGATGTTTCTCCAAGTCGCGCAAGAACTTTTTGTTTCCTTTTAGTTCGGACTTGATCTGAGCCCACTTGATTTCCAGCACGGCTTTACATATAGGCGCTAGATGGTGTACTGTTCCGTCTTCTTTTCTTTGCTTGAGGGCATCCGTATTGA
The DNA here is from genome assembly GCA_010093585.1 of Melanomma pulvis-pyrius CBS 109.77. Taxonomy (NCBI): domain Eukaryota; kingdom Fungi; phylum Ascomycota; class Dothideomycetes; order Pleosporales; family Melanommataceae; genus Melanomma; species Melanomma pulvis-pyrius. The sequence continues at coordinate 17,535 of MU002229.1, forward strand.
ACGCACCAAGATGCAGCATCATTACTTAGATGGTACTAAACTTGTATGGGAGACAAAGGATGCAGTCAAGCAGAACAGTCTCCGCTCAAACTACGAGAGCCAAGTCTACTCCCAACACTTCTTCCTCGGTCGAATGTAGCAGGGGACTCGGGCCCCTGGAGACTCCAAATCAACTTCGTCCAGAAGAGCATCGGAAGAAGGCCAAGCCTACCCCTGTCGCCGAGGAGGGGAGCAAGAAGGAAAAAGTAGAAGTGATGTGCGCGATTCCAAGGATAACCTGGGACGAACAATAATAAGCACCAAGAACCCCAGTCTCACATCACGCATGCATGCATGGAGCTACAAAAAGCGCAGGGGTAGAAATATCTTCATCCCACGACGACACCGGCCATCGCCATGTCTATATAAGTAATGCTTTATCGAGAAAAATAACACTTTTCCGCCAAGCGCCAGCTGGGTATCTAAAAGAATACGGCATGAGGAGCGCCCCTTTTGTGCTCGACTCAAACCGCCCCAGCCCAAACCCATGCCAACACCACGCTGTTTATCTGTTTAATGCTCAAAGCCCTGCAGGTGAATGTAGACCAAGGGTAAAAAAAAAGGGGGGAATGCAAAGAAGCCCAAAATGGACATGAGATGAGGACGCTCGAAATCGAGCAAGGGAAAAATATCCATCATGTCTCCTAAAAGGGTGGAAAACAAAGTGCTCCAAGTGTCAAGGGTATATCCACCGCACAGCCAAGGTAAGTGGCTGATCCATTTACTTTTACTTTTCAACAAAGGAAATCGTGGCGAGACCGAGCGATCGACCGGGGATATCATAAAAGGGGGTGTGCGCTGTTCGAATATGAACATGGTCAGAGGTTCAAAGACCCGGCTTCATCATCAAGATGGTCGAGATCGAAGTCCTCAATATAGGTTGGGGGCGAGGCAGGAACATCCTCGTACATGGGCGGCTGCTCTTCGTCCCAGGAAATGCCCATTCCTGACCGCTCCGTGAGGATGAGGTGGAATTGAGTTCGCAGAACGCGGGCGGCGCCGGTTGGTGTGACTTGGTTGAGTTTCTTGAGCGGGGCCCATTCCTCAGCGACGACCATCTCGACGATCAAGTTGTGTTTCACCGACATGCCGTTCTGGCTGTCCATGTCACATAGCGGCTTCGCGGCCACGTTGCAGGCGGCGCGGAACTCGACGTCGATGTTGCCCTGCTCAAAGTCCGTCTTCCAGCCGTTCTTCACTTCCTCGCTGGCAATGACGTGCATGTCCTCATGCAGTACGCCCTTGCCCTCTCCGCCGACCTTGTTCGTATGTTTGGCGCATGCTGGAGATACATATTTCTGCGTCTCCTCGATGCGCCAGTTGAGTTTGCGCAGCCTCCACCTTGTCTGGGCGTCGTTCTTGTTGTACACGATGCCGGAAAGGCGCATCTCGATTGGGAAGTCGCCGATCGGGTGGATGACCGGGGGCAGCTTGACGGAGGCGGTGAGGTTGGTGGGCGGGAAGATGCGAATGGAGTGCTTCTCGGGGCCTGGGCAGATGGCACGCTTGATGTCGAGGTTCCGCTTGAACTGGATCTTGTCGCCAAGGGCCGTCGTGGCTACCGCCTTCAGGACGTACTCCAGATCCGCGATTTTGCCGCGCGTGGTTGCGGGGAGGTGTCCGGGGAGCAGGTGGCTGAAGGGGAAGGCGTGCTGGCCATGGCGGAGCGAAACGGGGGCTTTGAGGAAGTCCCACTTGTGGATTTCGGTGGTCTGGGTGGTGCAGTCCGGACAGTGCTGGGCAACGGGCTTCCGCGTCGAGACGACGGCGAACAGGCGCATTTCGAATTTCTCAAAGGTGACGTGCGGCTCGGTGACGTCGACCTTGAGCTGGCCGGAGAAGAGGGCGCCGGTGGAGGCCTGGGGCGCGTTGTAGAAGACAAGGGGCGGCGACTCGACCAGCATGTCCATGGTGGCGGCCTTCTGGGGCTCGACCTTGGGGCTCGACTTCTTCTCCGAGTGGTGGCGGCCGCCGAGGCTGTGGCGCTTGAAGGCATCCATGACGAGCGACTCCTGTGATCTGGCTTTGGGGTTGGGCGGGGGCTCGACCGAGTAGACTGGGGGGGAGGAGGTCTGGGGGGTGGGCCTGGAGTGGGTGTTATCATTCTTTGCGAATGACGAGGGGGCGCGAACGAGGGACAGCAGGCGGCCGGGCATGGCTGGCAGGGGCCGACCAGGGCTGGCTTCTGGAGCTTCTGGAATCCGGGGAAGCAGGCGAGCAGCAGGAAATTTTCGTCGAGCCAATGGCGGCGGCAGCGGCGGACCGAAAGGCAACGGGGAGCGTGCGGGCTACGAGTTGCTTTTGTGTGTGTTCAATTGATGGACCCGGTGTTGCGGCAGAAACATGGCCTCGAGCAGCGAGCAGTCTTTAACGCTCCGGCTGCGATCCAGGGCGTGCCCGGTCTTTAAGGCGCTGTTGGGGCGTCTTTACCTGATGGAAACTCATGACTGGCCTTTGTTGATGCCATCACCACCAAGCCTTTGCTCGGGCCTAGCGCCGCGCCGGGCCCACATCGTGCCTGCAGTTTTCGGGTCAGGAGGAAGGCGCGCACGGGCCGCCGCTCCTCTCGTGATCGCCCGCCGGGAGCACGTTTGCCTGCATTATAGACAGCTGATGCTGCGACTGCTGGTACGCTCGCCGCATACGTCTGCGCGCCCGCCCACCGCACCACGGCTCGTTGCCTCGTCATCTGCTTCACCGGCCGGCCCCCCGGGCTGCAGGACAATCACAGCCGTCCCCCGCACAGTGGCCGTCTCGCAATGGCGAAGGGGGCGGCGAGCTGCCAGCATCTCCACGGAGCTATACCTGCCCTTTCTCCTCCCATTGTACCAACTGTGCAACGCCCGCCGTGGGACGTGGTCGTCGCCGCAGCTCGATTTGTATGCCAAGCCGCAGTCGTTAGGTAATGCCGGTGATGCCTCCGAAGTCCTGGGAGTCGTCGCCCACCAATGCGCACCGCCGCCCTGTGCCCGTGTGCGACTCCTCTCCACTTCGCCTCGACCGCTTTTCACCCTCTGCATCCTGGCCCTCAGGTAAGAGAATCCACTGTTGAGGCTCCAGGCGCTTCGACGCCGCGTCGACACCGCTCCTTCAATATCTATTACTCGATCGCAAGTTCCTCGCTCTCCGATCTATCGCCGGCCGTCCAGTACGGCCCCGCCGGAGATGCCCGGCCTGGTACCATGCAAAGTATTCATAGCCGGAGAGCCGCGAGGTGTGCATGCAATTACTCCATCACAACCTCAGCCTGGAACTCTCACGATACCTCGCTTAGCACTTTGGCACTGGAAATCTGGTTCGCCGAGCTTCGGCCCGCACGCCCATCAGCATCCCTAAGCACGCCCATCCCAATCGGGCAACCAACGGGAAGACTCTGCAGTTTCTCTCTTGGCCAACGCAGGGTAGCCCGTTTCGCGACTTGTTTAGTGCTCCCTGGAGCCTTCTCGTCGCCGTGACTTGCCTCAAAGCTGTGCGAATCGGCATCCTAGCGCCGCGTTTACCAAGGTGCTCAATCTGGCAGTACCGGTACTCACCATGTCATGCGTGTCGCAGATTGAGCATGGCGAAATTTGGCTGCAATTAACACCATTGTCGAGTCATCATTCGAGGCTGGCCCCGATTTCACCACTCGGGATGTACACGACGCCATCAATGTCATCCCCTAATCGTTCACCGCTGTTCCTTTACTTCTGAGGCCATTTTTCCAACTTGTGCGCCATCTCACACATGTACTCAACGGGGATTCCCAGCGTGGAAACTGGTACCTCTCTTCTCGCCCAGCTACGGTCCGATCAAGGTTTTCAAGCCTCGCATTAGCTCAGCCCTACATACGACAGTACGGTCAAGTCAGGCAACATCCTTGTAGGTCAAACACATGATTGTTTTCTTATTTTCTGCGCACTCTCTACGCGAATCTCAACGACTGCTATATACGTACCTTCTGCGTCATCGGCCTCCCTTTTCGGCTCTCGTCAATTTCGGTACAAGTGGATATCTCGCTGCCACTATGGAGTGTTGTGTCACGGAATTGCAGTCTCAATTTCAAAGAAAAACCCTTCACATCGAGCCATCAAATTGTACCATTTCAAATGAATCACCCAATCATCAGCACCATATTCTCGACCCAAACTATCCCTTTCCATGCGTCTCAGACATGTGTCGCATCGATCGTGGCTATGCCTAGCATTCAAAGTAGCACATCGGATTTTTTGCCGGTCATGTTTTCCCACTGTCACGTGCTATACCTTCCTAATTAGGCAATTTTGCATTAGCTATTGAAAACTCCGAAGATGACAACCTAAAGGCAGGAATTATGGTACGCAGGATTTTTAATACCAAGGATTTTGGACAGGCAGGAGCTTTTGTAGGTCATAACTTACGACTTCGCATCCATTAGCACCCACGACTTATAAACATACCCTGGCCTTCTTATAACACGGCCCCTTATATTCAGCCCCCACCCCACTTCTCTTGAGCACACCACCCACGCCGACTCTCCACGCAAAAATTCTCGTCACACTACATTTCCCATGCCTATCATTCTTCCCACTTGAAGTCACACCCTTATAGCATACTTGATATCATACTAGAGGAAGATGCGAGTCATACGAGTAAAGACAGGAAATGAAAGAAATTCACCTATAGCACGACGCACCAAAATGTAGTGAGTAAACATCAGTGTGCCCTGACCTCGACTGTGCTTCTTGTAAGATAACGAGGAGGATTCCGACATCCGTAACCTCTCACTATCAAGATTTCATCATCCGCGCCAGCAAGCTCCACACCTAATGGAGAATCCTACGCACAAGAAGACATACTCGTCAATACATCGAGAACGTTCAAAAATATTGCAGAACACGTCGAGAGCCCAACTACAAGCACAACAGTATTTCACTCTCCACGCCAGCCTCTGGAGTCAATTCCCTATGGAGAAACTACACAGGGCAAGCAAAACAAATCGAGGAGAAAAACCAACATAACACCCCACGTCCCAATAGGACATCAACAGGAGTCAGGACCTCCATCCACATGCTAGCATGTATACCTCACAGCCTCCAAAATCCCAAACTTATGCACAACAGCAGCCCCTTGATCGAGCCTTGGGCCACAATCAGTAGGACACTAGAGAATGCAGTAAAGTCCGGTTTCCCGCGAACATGCCAATACATCTTCGCTGAGGCGCCTAGCTCGTTACGGTACCGCGCCGTCTCAACTCTACAGGAGGATTTTAACGAGTATGCTGGGGCACTTGGAAGATTGGGGTGGCCGAGTCGGTTGTTGGGGAGTTGGGTGGGTTGGGGAGGGGGGAGAAAGGGTGTTGAGATAAGGGGTTGTATAATGTATCAGGTGGGCAATAGGGAGAGGATGCGAGGAACTGAGAGAGAGAGAGAGAGAGAGAGAGAGGGAGGAAACATGATCCAAGGTAGTAAAGAAAGGTGATACTGAATCTAACCATAGTTGGACTGCGTGGCGAGCTAGGCGGGTTGACCAAAGTAATGTAGCACAGACGTTGAAAGAATCTCAAGGACCTCATGACGGCAGAACGCGCGAAGAAGAGGCATTCACACAATTAAGAAGGCCCCCCAGAAAGCCAAAGAAGAAGGACGACGAAACAAAGCTTCCATTCCAAATTTCAGAGACTAAGTAGGGCAAACAATAGCAATTGCGTCATGGTACTGTACACTCCCACTCCCGACTACTCCCCAAAGCACCCGTTACCAAATCTGCACCTCCACCCCCATTCACAACAGCTCCTCACCCATAAGGCCGCCACCTGTCCTCCCATTTGTCCCCCAGCAATCCACCCCCATAGTACCCCTCAGACCCATACCCAGACCCCGACCCAAACCTCTCGAACTCATCCTCAACCCACGGCAGGAGAAACCCCCCGGCCCCAATTCCCCGTCCCAATGGAGGCGAGCCTTGCCTCCCCATCCCCATGGCCCCCCTCCCCATGCCCACACCATCTCCATAGGGAATCCCCCTGGGTCCTACGCCGCCGAGAAGAAACTCCCTCGTCTTGAGCACGTCAATATGCAACGCACTGCTGCATTCTACCAAATCGCGGAAGCGGGTCTTGAACCCCATGTCCTGGTCCAACTTGACAAGATTGGGGGGCTCATACTGCATCCTCCCCACCGCCCCGCCCATGCCCACGCCCATCCCCGGATCCAGCCAATCGCCCTCCGGGCCCTTGGTCAAGAACCCCTTTGCCCACGCTCTAAGATCGGGATCCGGGTCCGCCCAATCATATATCGCCTTTAACACACTGACGGGATCCTCGCGCGTGATGTACTGCCTATTGAGCCTCTCGAGAGCAATGGCTTTGACCTCTTCGAAGCGAAACTCGACCCCGAGCTTGAACATGCGCACATCGGTCAGCAAGTACGGGAGGGAGTCGATTTGCAAGGGTTTGATGACCGGGGGGCCTTTGCTTCCCGGGGCACAAACAGCGCTGATGTCGGGACTATACCGACCCAGATGCAGGAGCTCCAGTAATCGCATGAATGTCTCCTTGTCGATCTCCTCAGGCACAATCAAGAACCTGCTCTTCGTCTTGTCGAAAGCTCTGCGGATGCTTAGGAAGGGGTCAACTTTGGCGGCGGGCACGAGTATGGCTCTGTCTTGGAATATGAATTCCACCGAGTCCACCGAGGGAGCCGTGGTTGGGGCCGAGCGCGGAACTTCCTCAAGCTCATGGTGACGCTCGTTATAGATGAGGACAGTTGCTTTCTGTACGGTATCAGGAAGCTCGAGGAGCGGCTTACACACTCCGCTATACCATTCATCAATGTCTTTGTCGTGGATCGGTTCGACGTGTGCGTGGCAGTGACTGGTGTACCACTTGGTGTTTCCTCGATGGCGTGGGCGAGAAGGGCGGCAGTAGTCATCGTAGTACGAGTGTGGTCCTAATTGGTGTTCAAATCCAAGTGGCAGTGGTCTCCCATTTGCAGCGGATAGATTCTTGATTGTTCTCATGACTTTCCCAAAGTGCACACCATGTGCGAGACGTCCATACACCTCCTCTTTCTCGTCTTGCGGCCCACATGCTACCAGGAAGTAGGCGTGTATCATCTGATGAATCAAAGAAGCGATTATATCCCTTGACTTAGCATGCTGATGCAAGATTGAGTTGAGCACTATCGAAATCCTCTTCACCCTGGCATTGGGCCCATGGCCATGCGTAAAGGTAGCACCGGAAACTTGGGTTCCCAGATTCGCGAAATGTAGAAAGACGGCGTTCTTCAGGTGTCCTGCAAACAATACCTGGTCGAGCTTGTTAAAGACGCGGCAGGCTATGTCCCTCGAACGATTTTCATTTGAAAGGTGCTCCGCAAGGATCCGGATTCGACGAAGAACATCAGGAGCATCAGGGGAATTGATCGAGTCCAGATGGTTCACAATGAAGGCAACAGCCCAATCGATATTCCAGCCCAAGTACCTCTCACACCTAAATCGCTCGTCCTGCAGCCTAGCGATGTTAGGAAGTGGACGAGGGATATATACGGAATATTCGGGGCTGTACGACTCGGTCTCAGAATCGGAATGCGAAGCATATGAACTTGGTCGATAACGAGAGTATGGGTGCACCGGAGTTCGGTCACAGTACGGAGCGAGGTCCTGTGTGGTATCGAAGTTCATGAGGGCTGGAGGCTGAGAAAAAGGGTGTGGGATTGATCCAGGTCAGGTCGTGTCGCCATAAGCGCGAAGTCGTCAATGTCGGCCCATAATCGGCGATGAGAACGGTTATTATAGATGGGCTGATCATGATGCTGACGATAGTTCCCCATTCCCTCCCTGACGTCTTCGCTGTTCGCTAACATGGTTTGCACATGTGCGCGGTTGGTACTCAGCCCCAGCGAGTGCCAGAGCCTAAATCGCGTCCACGTCAGTTGTTTGCCATGCTTCGTCGAACGTTGTGTTTGGTGCCGCATGCCAGCCCCAGTCATGGGATCCAACGTCATTGGTGGTCTGGTAGCCGTAATGGTAACAGACAACGTGACCTCCACTGCGACAAAATTGACCTGCGAAAATCATACGAGATTGATGAACAAAGAAATGTATCCATAATGTACAGCAATGTACAAACGTCGTGCAATCCACAAGACGAAGAACTAGTTGGAGTACCCGTCGCTGGCTGATGTACTAGGGGCCGATGTACTAGACGGCCTGACTCAGAGCATAACTATTGGAATGGCACAGGCCAGAGAAGGGTACGTACGTGAAAAGGTCTTCAGTGAGTGAGAAAGGAAAAAAAAACAAGGGTGTAGGTTACTATATTTGATTTGCATGATAGCCCAGATGAACAACGGTCCCAGCCTCCAAAAATTATCTGATTAGAACGCCCAAAAAAAATATACAATTCGTCACCGGTGACAGCTAATTCGAGGTGTGTGGGTGACGATGCGCGTTCTGGGCCCCCGAAATACGCGTCCATATCATCTGCTCGTTCCCGTCTCGCAAGTGTGTTGTCAACTGTTGGGAGACGTGGTTCCCGGCGCTTGACTATCAACGCTGGTCAGTGTCAAGCAATACTTGACACTGGCTGCGAATCTTCGAGAACTGCCCAGTTGCTCTTGCCGGCCACCTCATACAGCGTTAATAGCCTCCACGTCGGTCATAATCATCACCTGGCCTTCCCGTGCCGGGTTGGCCTGGACTTCTTCCACTCCCGTCGCCGTAGTGCTTCCGCCTGAGCGCTGCAAGCCTCTTCTTCTTGGTGTGCGAGTTGATGTATGTCCCAATGATAAATCCGATGATGTTGAAGAAGGGCACCCATGTGTGCTCGGGGAGGAACTTCTGGGCGAAGGCTAGAGAGATGGGGGACACGATCCAGCTGACCTTCATCACAGGCATGAAGCCGGCCTTGACGGTCGCGCGGACCTGGTGGAAGGTGCGCGCGCCCGCGATGATGGCCATGGAAATGAGGTAGATGGTGTTCTGAATGGGGGAGACCTGCACGAGTGTCAGTCCGTCCGTCCGACTTGGGCGCATGCACTGCGAGCGGGGCGTGCTTACAATCAGGTTGCTGGCGAGGATCTGGAGGATCTTGGCCTTGAGGCTCGTCCTGCCGCGGAAGATCTTCTGCAGAATGGTGATGAGGACGTGGCCAAGCGGCGCGCTAATGAAAGCGCCGTAGATGGCCATCTTGGGGACGCGCGAGGTGAAGTAGTGGCCCTGCTTGCTCCGGTCGTGGGCAATCCACGACGCGAGAAACTCCTGCAGGCCCGAGAGGGTGCCGGACGTGAGCATCTTGGTGCGCAGCGGGTTCTCCTGCAGCTGCTTGAGATAGACCTGCGCGCGCGGCCGTCAGTACAGCTCCGTGTCGGGCCGCCAATCGCGCGTCACTCACCGCGAGGTAGCCGCTCACGCCGCCGCCCTTGGTCAGGGCCTCGCCGATGTCGTGCGCGACATGGTGCTTTCCTCCCGCGACGCCGCCGGCAGCAGCGCTGGCCACGGCCTCGGTCGTCTTGATCGTCTCCTTCTCGAACTTGACCGACATGGCGGACGCTCTTCAATGTGGTCGCGGCGGGCGCAGGCGGCGGGCAGGCGCGTGGAACGTGGGTGGGGATGGGTCTGGGAGCGTCTGGGGCGCGATGGGGGGAGGGAGAGGAGGGTGAGACCCGGCCTGGCTGGGTTGTGTTGTTGTCCCGAGGGACTCGGGCTGCGCGAATGCGGCTAGCCCGGGCGCCCAAATGCCCAGCTGAGGCTTTTTGCGGCCGGCGGAGATGTGCGACGACACCTCAACAACCGCAGCCATGAGGAAAGGCCATCCCGTGTGCGTGGGAACGTCGACTTTGGAATGCGCTGCGCTCCAGGCGGCCCGTCGTCGTCGAAAAGGCCGCACAGGCGGCGGGCAAGTGCTTTCAGAACGCGCGCATGCCGGCCGCGTTGCTGTACCTCGTAGTCCACCATGGAGACCACCTGTAGTAGATCGTCGAGAGGCTTCTTCAAAGGCCCCCCAGTGCACTCCGTTTGTATCGCTCGGCTCCGTCTCCTACGTTTTTCTCAGGTCAGGCTGCTGGCTCCCATGCTGCTTGCGCGGATGACCTCATTCTCATTCCTCTATTCCAACCTGAAAACTACTTCATGTCTTCACTTTCTCCCCAGGAAGCCCCTCATTGCACCGGGCCAGTGGTGAGCTGTAGACGGTGACGAGACGATGCCAAGACCGCACTCTCCCTCAAGTCACCACCAGAGGTAAATGTAGAACTCGGCCGCGTCAAAACCCACCAAACGGGACTGCCTCGCACTCCAGGACCACGCCGTGCTGTCTGCTTCACTCCTCGCCATCCTTCTCCTCTTTTTCATGGCAGCCTAGCCTCTTAGCTTCTGCCGCCGCTTCCACGTCCCCGTCCCCGCCCTGCCTCCACACTCTCCTTCC
>MU002230.1:0-28018 GCA_010093585.1 Melanomma pulvis-pyrius CBS 109.77
TGCTTAGAGAATTTCGGGTAATAAAGAGACAAGTAACCTTAGATTAGTATAAAAGTCTGTGATTTCGTAAACGACTCAAAGGAGCTTGCGTTGCAAGATAAACTGCTGCTTCTACATGTACACTGCTTCTACACATATACACTGCTGCTTCTACATGTACACTGCTTCTACACATATACACTACTTCTACACATATACACTGCTTCTACACATATACACTGCTTCTACACATATACACTGCTTCTACACATATAAAACTAGGGGGAGACCCCCTGGACCCCCCTCTCGCCTGCAGCGGGCTTTCTATTGCCTGCAGGTACGCTAAATCACGTGATTATAGACGTTGGTAAAAGTTTTAATTTCCTCTAACTTAGTCTATGCTGGAAAGTAGATTACAGCTAAGTGGTTGGCCAGACTTTGGCTTTTCTTAGCCAATTAGGAGTGCTGCTTGATCTTAAACAGAGCCCTAATACACGCAAAAACAGGATGGATTTAAAAATGCTTGCTAACGCAAAAAATGATAACTTATTGCTGAAGTATGTTGAAGGGCAAGATTATTATTGCATTTAGAGGCTGTTGCCTTAGCTTATAAGAGACTCACTTAGGTTGTTTTGGGAACGCCGGAGTACACTATTAAGCGACGGCGAGGAAGGTTTGTCACTATTCCGGAGATAAGGATGGTCTGAAAGATCCGATCCGCCACGCTATTTTACTGCACACTCCACTCCAACCGCATTTTAAGTGCCGAGAAAAGTGATATCAAATGTTCTATAAAATCTAATGGTTTCAGCGCTTCAACATATGGTAAGACCCACATACCCAGATATACTTTCTCACTCCCTTGTTGTTATTCTTTGTCCGGCGACCATATGACACTCATGGAGAACAAGATGGTAGAGATGAAAGCAGAAGCTGAGCAAGTCACAGCGGGACTCACACGGTCGATCCCTGCCATTTTATTCGGCAAGACTCTGGCGGTTGGGGAGACAGTCACGTCACTGATCCAGCCTGAAATTCAAGGTGAATTTCCTTGCTGTATCTTCCAGCGATGAGCAATGGCACTGACAAATGCCGGTGGCAGTTATCCACTTCATAAACTCCATGGAAGACGCGAACGCCGATCTCGCTAGCCTCCTCGCTGGGGCAGGGCCCAAGTCCCCTAGTTCTAATCACATTGGTACCCACGACTACAGCACGCCACCACGCGTCGTTATCTTTGGAAGGGCAATGGATCCGGCTCATGTGAAGGAGATCAACCACCGGTATCGCGGGAATGGCAGTACCTCCGTGGCGTGGATCGCAGGGAACCCAGCTGTTGTACCACCAGCACAACCCGGGCTAGGCTATGCGGAAAATGCAGCAAATAATGTCAAAAAGGCTCTTGAAAGGTGGATGAAAGCAGGAGGTAATAATGAAGACATTGTGTACTATTGAAGAACTCCTAGTAGTCTTACTATCTTTATTACTTTGTTACTTCAGAGATGTGGCAGTCATATATGCGCTAGGGCAAAGAATCTCCTGGAACACTCTAAAGATAATTTATCTGTACGCTTAATTTGGATAAAACAGCTTCCTGTTTTGTTTTAGACATTGGTCGGAGGTGGCGCGTAGGTTGGTAATGAACCCAAGCCGATCGTCTTAACCACCTATAAGGACGCTAAAAGTTCGACCTCAAGTAGACCGTATACGAAGCATTGATTGATGAATGACAGGAATGTGGGTAGCCAACCCGGTACTTCGACGACCTACCCAAATGACCACTCCATGTCTACGTTTCCCCTCTAGAATTAATAGGCCACACTAGCAATCAATCAATGAGCTAGTTAGTAGAGTGTATAAAATTATAAGTACTGGCCTGCCGCTAAAGAGATAGCCCCTCGGCTTAGGCATTTTGGAGGGGCTTTGACTGGTAATTATAGACGACCACAAATGTCCCATTGTAAGAATCAACATGGCCATCATGGTAAATTCAGTAGAGATCAGATTAAAAATATGATCCTCGCCTCCCGTTCGATCATAAGCAAAGACGTGCACTGGAGGTTTCATAACGCAAGCCGCAGGTTTTGTGCCGATGTATCCATATGAGGTGTCGTGGCGAACACCGGCCCGAGGAAGAAGTCCCATGATTAAAGAGAGAATTCAGGTAAAGAGCGTGAGCAGAAACAGGAGTCTCAGTTCTGGATGATCTTGAGTGTGGCACAGGACTAATTTCGTTGGAACCGTTCCTGTTCTGCTAGATGTGAAGATTACGTCTCTTTCTTTCTGTGACATCTTTTAGTCGCTCGTTTGAAACTTTGACTAATACTATTGTTAAGGTTCTGCTCACGTGCGTCTCCTACGGCTACTATTCCTGAAAGGGCTCGTTTCGCCTTATTAATCATCTGGTTTCTTGTCATTGCTTACTCATTGTTTTGTCGCTATACTGTAGTTAGTCCCTCCTCAATACAATCAACTCAGTTCCACTATTCCGATTTGCCATCTATCAACTCTCATCCCGCAACAGCAATGTCGATAGCAATGGAAAAGTAGCATTAGACATGCTGAAACTCATCCAGCGTCAGAGCCAGGCTTTCTTTAAAACTCTATCCCTAAAAGGTCATCTTGAGAACCTGGTCTTCAAGCCGGCTATATTTCCTTCGGGCTATTGCTCGGTCCTCTAGGTCGCCCCACATGAGTAAATAGAATAACAGAATCCAATATTCCTCAATAACAGTGACTATAGAAGAAAGAACTTCGATCCCCGCAATCTCCGGACGATTGCTTTCCCGAACTCAGACAAGTGTTGTTTCCTGCAGCTGAGAGCATGGGGGTATTGATAACCTATTATTTATCGTAGCAAGATTGTGTTTGGCAAATTTCGGCATTGTCGCACCAGTTGGCAAAACAGGTGGATAGCAACGAGGTCGCATGGGCGGAAGTAGACTCGTTCGTAGCAAACCTGTGGTCTAGCAGAGACGTCTCATTCTCGGTCGGTAGATTTTATCTTCCAAAGTCGTGATGCGTCCAGTAAGAATTTTTGTTGGATACCCGCGTTATTAGTTGCATGGACAGATTTGTCAAATATTTCGGGATATATTTTCACCTATGCCGTCTTGGCTTTTTGACTTGAAGGCAGCGAGGGGGAAGCTAGATCATGAGATGAAAGGAGATAACGGCGATTCTAAAAGACTACGGAGGTAAAGATTGGCAACCTAAGAGATCCCCTAGATTCTCATTAGCGCAAGTGATGAAGCTTATCTCGCACGCTAAACCCGACATACATATACCTCGTACAGCCTCACGGCTACCGAGGGTGCTATTATAAATAGAGGTGAAGATTGAGTCGCTCATATTGGCCATGCCCACACTATTTCCGATTTTTGTTATAGTGGTGATGGATTTGAGGGGGATGTGTGTGGTTTGGATATCTGCGAGCCAACACCGGCGCTCACGAAAGGTCGCGCCAACGAGTGCGGCCATTGGGACTCAAAATGGGCTAATGGCACCATAAAGATATCAAATGGCAGGAATGGAGTTTAAAAGACGGACGAAAAGATAATAATAGCCACGCCACCAGCGTCGAGATTATACGTATTCCGCCCTAGAGGACCACTTTGGGCTTTAAAGCCCAAGCATAGGACATCATAAAACATGCAATGCTGTGGCCCATCGTTTGGTCGTCCAGTACTTTTAAGAGCTGTGTTATATGTTCCCTCAAACCCTCCAAAACATTAAACGATGCAGGCACTGTACCTGAAAACACCTACAACTATCCTCAATGATGATGCTACCTACTAATAGTGGTTGATAGAAATATTTCAGGTATCGATTTTAGGGATGGCAACATGGCTAATTGGTAGATGAATGGAATTAGGAAATAAGCGAACATCTCTCCGCAATGTCTCCAGAGAATCACCCGGTAATTCTCGTCTAACCCTGAAGCGAACACGCTTCCTTCGCGAGGCCAATGGTGTGTAGCGTGCATAAGGAATGTGATACCATACGGCTGGGTCGCCTCCTTGTCTCAACCTCGTGTAGTTCGTCCGCTCCAGATAAGATTTATTGACTGCCCAATTTGTCTGGCCCGGATGTCGAAGGAGCTCTTGATCGTCCGGTATTCGGGTCGTGGCTTTAATGCTACTCGGTAAACTGGCGAACGTGGGGGACTGGCGTGCCGTGGAATGCTGTGCCGCAGTGGCGTATTTAGGACAAGTAGCCATTGGTGGCTCTTTCGGACCGCAACTAGCACATGTTAAAAGGATGAAACTCTCACTGTCAGCATTGGCAAGCCACACACTAGCAGAGTCTAGGATATCACAGGGACGGCTGTTATCATGTCCTATTTGATGCTCCTCCCACGCTCCTCCAGACCAGTGCTGCGGGCCTTACATTCGAGTCCATACCGCACTGATGCCAATACCGCTGCCATCCCTTGGGGCTAGACCTTTGTGTCTACCCGCTATTTGTCTCTTAGCTTTCCCCGTAGTTCGTAGCTCGTCATTCTCGATTCACGCAAGATCTTCACCGTCGCATCGCTATGTCTAACCCTCAACGTCACCAGACAGTCATCACCGATACCAACCTCACTCCGGTTGTTCAGATTATAACATGGGTGACACTTACAGCGAGCGTTATAACTTTTGTGGCGCATGCTGGAATCAACATATACATTACACGCGCATTAAGTCTCGAAATCGGTGTGGTTTTTACTTCTGTCGTCTTCAGCGTGGGACAATCGATAGCTGTCTCAGTCCAAACTCTCAATGGGTTTGGTAAACCATATTCCTCCCTCTCGGAGAATGTTCGAACGCAGGAACAGAAGGTAACCCTAAACTCTCCATCGATTGAGGCGATATAACATACTGATAGCCGAAGGCTGAATATGCCTCAGTAATTCTCTTCTTCTTCGCCCTCGCCCTGTCCAAGCTATCCATCACAGCATTCATCTGGAATCTCACGCCCTCAAAACGACACCACACCGTAATTCTCGCTCTGTGCGCTACCATCCTTCTCTGGTTGGTGTCAGCTGTGCTGGTTGCATCACTTCAGTGTTCGCTTCCTCATCCATGGGATTCCTCCAACTCGAAATGCATAAACAGAACACATTGGTGGTACGCAACTTCTATCCTTAGTATCGCGACGGAAATTGGGCTAGTCGGACTGGAATTTGCCATCATCGTACCCCTCTCGATGAAAACATTGCGCAAAGCCACAATACTGAGCATCTTCTCGTGCCGACTACTCGTTACAATTGCGACGGGGATACAGCTCTACTTCTTTCACCTCGACATAACGGGCCCACGGAAAGACGACAGAACTCTAGGCTATTGGCGGTCCACCATGACCAACCAGATCGTCGTTTGCCTTGCCGTCGTCACAACGTCTCTCCCCTACGCAAAAATCCTGATGGAGTCACTCGAAACCGGCATGATGCGCAATGACGACCTGCGTCGTCGAGGAAATGACTACTCGTCAGGTTCCAATTATATCAAAGGCCAACGCTTGAGCAGTCATCCGGCGGACAGTGGTGGAACAGGGTATCTTCTTTTAGATGTATCAAAGTCAGCGAAGAGTGCGAGTGCAAGCAGTACTGGTGGGGACAGTACGATGAAGTTACGGGGCGATGAGGCAGAGAGCAAGGCTACAGCTGTTAAGGTTATGGAAGTGCCCGGTGCTGCGGGGCGGGTGGGAGGAGTTAGGGGGATCCAGGAGACGCGGAGCTGGGCCGTAGAGAGGGATTAGGAAATACGGGGTTGGGTTATTGGAAGGCGTTAGTGTTCTAAAACTCGGAATTCATTGCAGACCTAGAATTTTGGTCTTTCTACAGCAGAACAAGGTCGTTTCTCAGGCATTTTCAATCCACTCTATCCACGACGGCCAAATAATCGCGACCAAGCACCCGCAAACTTTGTCCCGTTTGAGCTCGTACGAGGGCGCGTGAGTCCATGCAACGCAGAGTCTAGACGCAGGTTCTGCTGTAATATCCCTAGTAAGCACTAGACCCTGTAAGGAAGGAAAGGCTTATCGAGTATGCGGGCAAATCTCGAAATGTGTAGCCGCTGACGGTACCATGCTGTTGGGACAAAGATGGCGCAACCTTGGCCAATGAAACTAGCCGTCGGTTGCAGAACGCGTATCCGAACAAATACCGCTTGAATACGGCGGCTGCGGGACGAATTTGAACTCTCCCCGTAACTTAACCCGTGTCAGATCCAATCGCGTCTCGCGAACGCCCTGAAGCGCCATCTGCAGGTAGACGAAGTGGGACGGACCGCGGATGCGATGAACCACTGACAAACCTTCGAGGCGAACGCATGGCTCGCTTCGAGGAATTCAATCTCGTACTCGAGCTGCTGGGGATCCTGGGAATAATATATGGCCGTTCCATACCTCCGGACTGTGCCGCAAAGCTGTCTCTCCCGTCTGCTGTGGTGCTGCGTCTCTTCTCTTCCATAGCTTGGACTTCCTTCTCTTTGCTGTCATCTCTTACCTCTCCCTCCTGGCTGTTTTACCGTTGAAAATGGTGTTGTCCACAAAACACCAAGGCATTGAGCTCGGGGAGACGCGCATCGACTCGCCAACCGACCGCGACGCCGTGGTTTTGACAAGGTTGGGCAAGAAGCCGGTGTTGAAGGTCCGCATTTCGACGTTCGTAGCCATCCTTGGAAACCGCTGACGGTCTACATTTAGAGAAGTTTTGGGTTCCTGGCCATCTTAGGATTCAGCTGCACCTCTCTTATCACCTGGGAAGGCTCTCTTGTTCTCTTCCTCGCCGGTTTACAGAATGGTGGTCCAGCAGGCGTCATCTACGGCTATATCCTCGTATGGATTGGTACAACCTCCACCTTCATCGTCCTCTCAGAGCTCGTTTCCATGGCGCCCACATCCGGAGGGCAGTACCATTGGGTGTCTATGCTCGCGCCTCGCTCATCTCAAAAGATCCTAAGCTATATCGCAGGGTGGCTGACCGTCACTGGATGGCAAGCATTCTTCGCCTCAGGAGCTTTTCTAAACGCGACCATGATACAGGGCCTCATCACGTTGACGCATCCGGAGTACATTCCGCCGAAGAACAATTGGCACGGCACATTGATCTATTGGGGTATCGTCCTTTTCTGTGTCACCATTAACATCGGTGCCACCTGGCTCCTTCCTAAGTTCGAGGGCGTTATCCTCATTCTCCACGTTCTTGGATTCTTCGGCATCATGATCCCCCTGTTGACACTCGGGCCCCACGTCTCTGCTGCCGATGTCTTCGAAGTATGGGTGAACGCCGGAGGATGGCAAACACAAGGCCTCTCCTTTTGCGTCGGCGTTATGGGCAGTGTCTTTGCCTTTATTGGCGGCGACGGCGCAATCCACATGTCTGAGGAAATCCAAAATGCCGCGGTCGTCGTTCCGCGATCTATCATGGCTGGAATTCTTATCAATGGATCTCTTGGTTTCGGCATGGTGTTGACTGTTTTATTCCGCGCAGGATCGATCGATGATGCCCTCGCAGAGAACCCCATGTACCCATTCATGGCGATCTTTCACAACGCTGTTGGCTCGGTTGGGGGCGCTTCTGTGATGGCATCTTTGGTCATGATTCTTGGAGCATGCGCCACCGTTTCCGCCCTAGCATCAGCGAGCCGAGTCCTATGGGCATTTTCGCGTGACCGCGGAGTCCCTGGTTGGGGCGTAGTTAGTCAAGTAAGTGACCTAATTTCGTTCACTGTCATCGAAAATACTTACACCAAAACAGATCTCTACTCGTACATCCATCCCCGTCTACTCCATCGCCACTACAACTGCGATCTCGATCCTTCTTTCTCTCGTTAACATTGGCTCGGCCACGGCCTTCAATGGCGTAATTTCCATTTCCATCGCTGGGCTCTTCGCATCCTATCTTCTCGTCTCAATTCTTCTCCTCTGGCGGCGCTGCACCGGTGGTATCCTCCCTCCTAATTCCACCCCCTCCGAACTCACCAACACGGTCGGCACCACTCTAACCTGGGGGCCATGGAAATTACCACATGTATTCGGAATTGCGAATAATGCCTTCTGCTCTTTGTATTTGACATTTGTGTTCTTCTTCAGCTTTTGGCCTAGTTTCAAGGACGTGACGCCCATGACGATGAACTGGTCTATCTTGGTCACAGGATTTGTTACTGTGTTCAGCGCCGTGTACTATGTTGCATGGGGAAGGAAGACTTATAAGGGTCCTGTGATTGAGATATGAGGTAGTTATCCCTCCTTGAGGTAGAATATTTAAATTTTCTAATGCAAGGTTTAAGTCGAAATACTAGCTCAGATCACAAAGTCTCCACAATAGTATCACGTTGCTTGTACGTTTGCGGGTAATAACCCGGATGCGGTTAAGCGTCAGCGCGGTGGAACACATTAGGAGCCATTCTCAAAACTAGCACAATACATAAGCACTAAATAACTGCTGATGACGGTTCTGAAGAACACAAGTATCGTAAGAATTAAGTGCGAACATTGTTGCACCGCCTACCAGAACTGCTATCCGCAAGTTCGAATGATTCGTGTCTTATAAATAACACCACATGCCGATCGTAAGCAGAGCCTCCTGACGATCTCGAAGCCGGTGACTCTGCATACTTTATAATAACCTCTGAATCCCAAAGCTTATGGGCCATTCCTCGTCATGTATTCTCTTCGCTTGTTCGTAGGCAAGGCAGTACTTCTCTTTTGCCTAGCTGCGCAAGGTGTTTCAGCGACCTTGCAGCGTCATGATGCTTCATTCTCGCCAGATCACGTCCTATACGCGACGGCAGGGAACGTCACAATAGACTGTGAATCCCGTTACTCCGTCCTGCTCAATGGCTCAACTCCTGGACCCGCAATCTATCTCGAAGAAGGGAAAACATCGTGGATTCGAGTGTTCAACAAGATTCCAGATGATAATCTTACCGTCGTATGTATCGCTCAATATAGCGCGATCGGCAAAGCGATTAACTTCTCAGCACTGGCATGGTCTCACAGCCAGGGTCGCACCTTATTCTGACGGAACCCCGCAAGCGAGCCAATGGCCCATCGCGCCGGGCTATTTTTTCGACTACGAGATCCATCCGGATGTTGGAGAAGCAGGAACTTACTTCTATCACTCACACGTCGGGTTTCAAGCAATCACCGCATCAGGTCCGTTGATCGTCGCCCCATGCGAGAAAGAGCCTTACGACTACGACGAAGATATCATCATTAACTTACAAGACTACTACAACAAGACCGATAAGACAATTGAGACGGGACTTCTGGCAAATCCTTTCCAATGGAGTGGTGAGACGAACGCAATCTTAGTCAACGGCCAAAGCGGAAAGGCACAATCTAGCAATGCTTCGAGCAGCAGCTGCCTTCCCCATATCATCAAAGTCCAGCCGGATCGCACATATCGTATGAGATTCATCGGCATGACAGCCATCTCACTCGTCACTCTTGGCTTTGAAAGCCATAGCAATCTAACCATCATCGAGAGCGATGGCTCGTTTACTAAACCCGCGTATTCCGATCATCTCCAAATTGCTCCTGGCCAACGCTTTTCCCTTCTGTTCAAAGCAAAATCCGCATCCGAAATCCACAGTCTGAACAAAACAAACTTCTGGATCCAGTACGAGAACCGCGATCGGCCTGCAAACGTGGCCGGCTTCGCCATTTTGTCCTATAGTCACGCAAGCTACAGCTCATCGCCTGTCATGCTTCCAGAATCGAAGCCGCTCACTCTCCCTGAGGACATGACAGATTGGCTCGAATATACCTTGACACCCCTCAGCACCGAAATCAATCCATTCCCACCTGCAGCCATCGTCTCGCGCACTATCGTGATAACGGTCCAACAAAAATCGAACGGGACACTCCAATGGGCGCAGAATAACGATATTTGGAAAGAAACTAATGTCACGGTGCCATACCTCACCGACATATATCAACGAGGTGAGACCGCGATCCCAGATTACGAGGCTGCTCTAAAGAACTACGGTTGGGATCCTAAATCCCTCACGTATCCCGCTAAATTGGGCGAAGTCATTGATATCGTCTGGGAAAACAACAACGGGCCAAGTGGAGGATGGGACGTTCATCCATTTCACGCACATGGTCGTCACTACTGGGACCTTGGGGCTGGGAACGGGACATACAACGCGACAGCCAACAACGAGAAACTGGACACCTTATACAGGGAGAATGATTGGACCCCTGCTCTTAGAGACACCACGATGCAATACCGGTACGCCAGCTCTGGAGTTCCTAATACAACAGCTGGATGGCGCGCATGGCGCGTAGTGGTTTCTGAGCCAGGGGTATGGATGATGCATTGTCATATTTTTGCGCATCAGATCATGGGAATGCAGACGGCCTGGGTATTTGGAAATGCGGAGGAGATCACGAGGAGGGTGCCGCAGCCGTACGTGTCTGGGTATTTGAATTTTGGAGGGAGTGCTTATGGAAATGCGACATATGATCCGCTTGTGAACCATTATTTTGAGTAGCACAGGCTATAATTATTTGAGTCGTTCTGTTCACCCTCTTTCTACTTATTGTAACTGTTAAATTCAGCTCCTCAACCCCCATAATATGCAGTATCGCAAATCTCTATGAGGCCTCATTCATGAAGATCGCCTGAGTTCAATCGCAGTGTGAAAAGTCATCGTCGGTGGTCTCACCACTGTGTACCCCCCTGTGCCTGGATAATGCCTTCCCCGACCCACGCCCTTTCATTACGCTCAATAGCATAAAAATGAATGACAATTAACCAAATAGGTCTCTTTCGCCTGTTATTGTCGACAGAACTGCAATATGTGCCCAAAGCTTAACATTACTTGCAGGCAAATTGAGCACGCTGCACGGCAATGCTCGACTTTTATTCTCAAATTTAGTTCAAGACATATCTATGATACTCAATATCCTAGTGTCATACCTAACTATCAAGTTGCGATCCGTATACGTCACGGCAAGCATAAGGTCAATCTAATCGTCGGCAAAGAAAAACAAAAACAAGATTGCCAAGGTAGTAAGCTCCACTCCTCTCTGTTATGGCATACCAATAACTTTCTGTACAGTACAAGATTAATGCGAACGGCAATGCCGCGATCTAGGGGGGGTGCTGGTGTGAATGCTCGCGCCTGCTTGGTTATTATATAGACGCACGGGCCCATGGCTAGCTCCACGCCAAGGCTCTGCCCAGCACGCCCAGGTAGTGACTGTGAAAGTCCAACATGGACAGCAAAGATTTCGATACGAGTTCTTCCCCCTCGCCATCATTACAATCGTGCGCATCTGCACGTAATCATGCCCTCGCAGCCCCCATCGGCGCATACCACTAGTGGCAGGCAGTCTGCCAGCGAATAAGATCAGCCATTCAATGGGCACGCGACACCAGCCGCGTTCCTGAAGCCATGACGTAGAGCGACTGAACCGCCAATGCCACGCCATGGCCCTAACAGCCAACTTCAACAATCTCACAAGAACGCCATGCCATAATCAAAAATCCCCATAAGAACGGTTATGCGGCATTAGACGATCTGATCTTTACTTCCTTCTTCATCTCCTGCTCCGTCTACCAGCCAATCAGCAATCATGGGCATGAGCTCGTCCGAACTGATGGTGCCCTTTGTCGGGGCCATTCAGGCTTCCTTCTCGGTGCTACTCACGATTCTATTCGGCGTCATAGCTGCACAATTCAACCTGCTGTCGAACAATGCGGCGAAGGAAGTGTCGCGGATGACGGTGCGCATGTTCCTGCCTGCACTGCTCATCTACAAGGTTGGATCGGAGTTGCAGCAAGGGACGGCCTTGCGTTATGTTCCTATTCTATGTATGCATGTATATTCCGCATATATCAATAATATGAGCTAATCCTGGGCAGTATGGGCGATAGGCCACAACCTTGTTTCCATGGCCGTCGGCGTCCTCGCCACACGCGTGTTCAAGCTCCCGAATTGGACCACGCCGGCCCTTGCCTTCAACAACACCACGAGTCTGCCTCTCTTGCTCATCCAATCGCTTAAACAGACAGGCATCCTGAACACGATACTGCTAGATGGGGATACGTCGTCATCAGCCATCGACCGGGCCGAGAGCTATTTCCTCGTGAATGCTATGGTCAGCAACTCCTTGACGTTTGCATTAGGCCCACGACTCTTGAAGCCTAGTGACGAGGACGCGCCGGACGAAGATGGAGATGGAGAGGAGCGTGAAAATGGAGATGACGAGGACGATGAAGAGGGAGAAAATGATATGGAGAGGGGCCCAGACGGTTTCATTGATGAGGAGACATCGCTCCTTCCCGAGCAACGCGTACGTGATGCGAATCACGCTGAACGAAGAGGCTACAGAAAAGGTCGCAAGTACTGGAAACGTCTGCCGCCATGGGGCCAGGAAGCACTCGACATACTGTACCAGTTCGCCAACGCACCTTTGATTGGAGCTCTCGCCGGGGCCTTCATCGGCCTCATCCCGCCGCTGCACCGCATTTTTTTCAACCAGAGTAACGAGGGCGGATGGCTGAATGCTTCGCTCACGACCAGTATCAAGAATATTGGAGATCTCTTCGCTTCGACACAGATCATCGTTGTAGGCGTAAAGCTCAGCCAGAGCCTGCGCAAGATGAAGAGAGGTGAAGAGAGCGGACCTGTATCGAAGACGAGTCTTGCCTTTGTTACAGTTATCCGGTTCTTCATATGGCCTGTGTAAGTCCCCTGATACCTTCGCTATTCTTCACAAACTAACAAATCGCAGGATAAGCATCGCGATAATTTATGCACTCGCGACAAAGACCCAAGTCCTAGATGCCGATCCGATGCTCTGGTTTTCCATGATGCTCATGCCTACGGGTCCTCCGGCTATGATTCTGGTGGCGCTGTCTGACGTGAATGGCAGCCCAGAGATGGAGAAGATGGCCATTGCCAAGTTTCTGACTGTCATGTATGGAATCACACCATTGATATGCTTTGCCGTCGTAGGCAGCCTAAAGGCCACTGAGGCCGCTATCAAAAGTTAGAGGTAAATTACATTTTGGGGTTGGGACAAATTGTAGTCAAAATTCAATAGGATATATCCAAGAAGACTATTCGGCCTTTTATGGTCTCAACATCTTAATCTTTAACCTAAAAAGCATATTATACAAAGAGCCGTATGTATATCAAGACAATTTGCTGGACAGAAGTGGTAGAGCTCAAACTAAAATATAAGTTTTGTCTACTGCCCAAATGACCACCCCAGTCTCATCCCCCGTCATAGGCAACCGACTCATTTTGCCTCGACACGTGATAGTTGGAAGGCTATCGGAAATGGAATATGGGCCGGTGACACAATGCTCGACTAACGCAGTGTTAAAGGAAGCACAGCAAAATATACCGAATCTCTTTATATAGTGCGCGGGAAGAAGTATTTAGACAGCAATGAGGAGGGAGCGGAGAGGAGTGAATTGTAATCTTTCTTATAAGGAACTGTGTAAGCTTTTATGTCATGATTACATGTCGTTGGCGAAGGACTTGAGGTTTAAATAGGAAGAAACCGGGTTAGTGACAACGCCGGACCTGCTCTCCAGGGCCCATGAGAATGACATGGTTTCCCTCTCTTAAGATGTTCAAGGAACAATAGTGCCGTAGATCAGAAAGATTTACGGGGCATCAGTTGGACCCCAAACGTTAGCTCAATAATAGTACCTTCAGTGGTATATTCTCCTTACATACTAGCGACCAGCCTCTCATCCAGCCCCTTAAATCTGCATATCCTCATCAGACATAGGTAAACCATCTATATCAGCGTTTTCCGTCATTCTCTCCTTATTTGCAATTTTCGGAAATCCCTTCTACACACTCCAACGGATAAATACCTGGCTAACCGTGCGCTCATACTTCTTTGCCCAAAGCTCAATAACATGATCGTCCATCTTGAGCTAGTGAACAAGGGGACAGTATGCT
Source organism: Melanomma pulvis-pyrius CBS 109.77 (assembly GCA_010093585.1). Taxonomy (NCBI): domain Eukaryota; kingdom Fungi; phylum Ascomycota; class Dothideomycetes; order Pleosporales; family Melanommataceae; genus Melanomma; species Melanomma pulvis-pyrius. The sequence goes on from MU002230.1 coordinate 13,902, forward strand.
TGAACCTGTATGCTGTGATCATGGTAGAATGACGCAAGAGGTTCTCGCGTGTTGTAGGGGTGCATTTAGATTCCGTTCACTGCAGGTTTGATGCGGATATCTGAACTGAGCAGTTTCTTGTGCTTCCTGTCATTTTGTATGCGTGCGAGGCATATTCAGTATACATGCTTGACTCCAAAATTGCTCACTCCACCGATTTTTACAATTCCCTCCACCATCGCATCTTCCACTGCTCTCCATGACTCCTGCCGTGCTTCCGATCCTCCATACCGACTGCGTAGGGGGGACGACTTAGTATAGCCATGCCCACACACATCTACAAAAGTGTGAATGGATTGTAGTGTCTTCTCGGCGGTCAAATATTATCCAACAGGCGTGGATGAGACGACAACGATGATCTTGAACTTTTCACGCAATGCAAGACTAGAGGGGCGAGTTGCACGACATCGCCACGGCTTCCGTGCGCATGGGCATTGATCCCGGTGGAAAAGGCACTGCGTGACCTTGCGTGCGTATTCATGGCAACGAGGGCGAGGTCTAAGTTTTCTCCCCCTCCAGGGAAATGATTTTTCCTACTAGGAATCATATCATAGATCAAGAATTCGAAATTTGTATTACACGCCACCTGCCCAAATAGAAACATGTTTTGGCATGTCGATGTTACGTAGACGTGGCAGCCCAACTCATTTCCAGCTCTCCCGTACTAGCAACTGGATCCATAACAAATAGTACTGGGTGTCGAGAGGAGCAATATTGAGGAGTATTGTAGGGGTAATGAGTAACGTGGTGCAGGAGAAAGGAGACGGAGACATGCTGCAATGTCGCACGGGTCCCGCCTGAGGATATCTCGTCCCATCATGATTCCCATGTGAGGACTGTGATCGCTGAAGAGGCGCACAAGTTCAAAGTGAGGTGGACAGCCAATGCAAGTGTTATTTTGCGTTAAGAGGGGAGGGTTGAGGACGATGGCTAGATAGCACGTGGTGGATGCTCGTCGCTAACGCCAGCGGAGGGGACTTCAGCCTCAACACAAAAACCCAGCGCAACAATCAGCTCTCTACGTCCAAGATCACGATTCCTGTTTGCTCATTTTCAGTCATTCGTCCTCCCAAAATGTTACCTACTCAAGGTGCCAAACAACAGAAATATCAGTGCAGCTACATCTCTTGTTGTCACGTCAGCCTTCTCGAATCAGACATCTTTCCCGGCCGTTTGACAAAAAAGGGCTATTAACTGCAAGATTTTATTGATGAACAGATGGACCATCACAGAGCGACACGTCGTGGATGGCTTGCATACCACTAAGAGGAGGTGTGGACGAAAAGCGTCGTGGTACGAAGAGGAGGCGTTGGCGTACCAAGTGCGGGCGTCGTCGTACCGAAATTCCAACCCAGCCACACATCAACAGCTACGATTGGAATGTTTCAGAATTCCATGTACCCATTGAGCACAGTCTCGACTGCAAATCATGTAATACATCGCACAATATGGCAAGCTAGCATGCGGCTCCGGCTCTCTTTTCCCTTTCCAGTTCCTTGTTCACCGCTTTCGCTACACACCCGCTAATCTCGCGTTCTTCCGATCTAGCTTAAACCCTATCGTGGAGAAGCCAGAGCTACCAGCCAGCCACGGGAAATGCTTAGTGTTGAGTCGTATGGAGCCTAGAGCGACGATCACTGAGGAACTCACGACCCTGCACGTTGCATCGTAGCTACAAAGGCTGGGCTTTTGCCTCTTCCCAATGTCGACTTCCAGCTTCATTCTCATCCTTTTCGACCATTCTACTTCATCATGCGTTTTACAGTTCCCCTTCTCGTGTTAGCCCTCTCCTTCTCGCTTTGTGTATCTGCAGCAAAGGCAGATCGCAAAACGACCGTCGTCATCCTTGGCGCTGGGCTCACTGGCGTGACTGCCGCAAAAGCTCTGGCCCTTGAGCGAAACATCACCGACTTTCTGATCATTGAAGCCCTCCCCGAAGTGGGTGGGCGTCTCAAACAATCCTCCATCGGCGGATATCCAATCGAGGTCGGAGGCAACTGGATCCAGGGTCTCGGTACAAATCCAATATGGGCCTTAGCGCAGAAGTACAACGTCACCAACAGGTTCAGCAATTGGTCGAGCATTGACTATTTCGATGGGGGTGGCCATGACTTCGACGGCAAATTGGAAGAGGCATTTGCGAGATATGAGGATGAGGCCATGCCCAAAGCCGAGGAAATCTCGGACTTGAGACAAGAACGCGGGCAAATCGACCTTAATTTTCGCGCCGGCTTGAATTTAGCAGGATGGCGGGCTCAGACACCATACGAGAAGACAGCCGAGTACTTCTCCTTCGATTGGGAGTACGCCGAGCCACCAGTGCAGTCAAGCTACATCCAAAATATCAACAGCTTCACTTATAATTTTGAGGGATTTGGTGACGAAAACAACAACTTCGTCTATGACAAGCGCGGATTCAGAGCCATCATCCAGGGCCAAGCGGACGAGATTCCTAATTTCAACGATCTCATCTTGTACAACCAGACTGTGACTAAAGTCTTTTATGGCGAAAATGGGGTCAATGTCTTGACTGCCGATGGCACATTAATCGAGGCGGAGTTTGCGCTGTGTACCTTCAGCATCGGTGTTCTGCAGAACACAGACGTACTCTTCGAGCCGGAACTTCCCGAATGGAAGAAAGACGCCATCGCAAACTTCCACATGGCGACTTATTTGAAGATCTTCATCCAGTTCCCGTCCCAATTCTGGAACGAGACAGAGGTTTGACCACCTCGAGCCGCCGAGAACCTCGCCATCCGCTAACATGCATCCAGTTTTCTGTCTACGCCGACCCAGACGAACGCGGCTATTATTCTGTCTGGCAATCTCTCTCAGCTAAAGGCTTCTTCCCCGGCTCCAACATTCTCATGGTTACCCTGACTAGTGATCAAGCATACCAGGCGGAACTTCAACCAGAAGAAGAAGTAACAGCTGCGTTCATGTCGGTCCTGCGCACCATGTACGGCCCTAAGATACCTGATCCACTTGAAGTCGTCTTCCATCGCTGGACTTTAGATCCGCTGTTCCGCGGTACATTTATGAACTGGGGGGCCGGTGCGACCGTTGCGCAGCAGAACGCGATTCGTGCTCCCATTCCAGATCCAGACACGCCGAGCCCGAAGGGGCAGAGGGTATTCTTTGCGGGTGAGGGAACGAGCAGGAAGTATTTTGGGTATTTGCAAGGGGCGTACTTCGAGGGCAGGTTGGCGAGTGGCTTGATTGCAGACTGTGTTGACAATGGGTGCTTGACGAGCGAGAAGACTGCATATGCGAAGAGAGAAATTCTAGAGGAGAAGACGAAGAAGAGGAAGTTGGTAGGTGGAGGATTGAGGAAGCCAATTTTCAAGTAATTGTTTGATAGAAGAACGTTGAGGGGAACTAAAGGCGAACGATAAATCACGATCTGTTTTTTCCGATTTAATGAAACTAAACTAATTTTCTTAACAGCGTAATTATGATAGAAGGCCTGCAATCAAAAAAGGAACCTCTCATATGTAGAATACGTTGAGCGTCGAAGCCCAGATTCATACGACTCACGAACTCTGCTCGAGGTAGTGCCATGATGTGGGTATTACTTAAAGCCTTGTGATGGTGATTGTAAAATTATGGAGGCCTGAAAATGAGATCATGTGCCGATTGATATATGACTAAGTGCGACGAAGAATTAGGATTTGTCAGGTATCTAATTTGACTTACCTAGATTCTGATGGCTGACTTGTTCGAATATGAATTTAAGGCGTGCCATGGTGCGACGATTTGAGCAAGTTAGACTATATGTATGCGCAATAGTCGCAGGGATATTAATGAGCCGTTTAATATAAGCCGCATATCTTATACTAAACATATCTATACTTGCAGTATATGAAGAATGTAGATATTCTTGCAGATTTAAGTCCCCTCGGCCTTAGCGGATGTGAACGGAATGCCCCGCCCTAGAACTTTCCCAGTCAAATAGCTTCAGCATAGGACGTGTGAGCAGGTTCTTTACGAGGCATATTTCTGCACTTACTGGACACCTCCTAAAATCATACTTCCCAGGTCGATTCCTTGCACTGCACCATTTCTATAGCTTATTCCATCATTTTGAATCATGCATGCACGTTTCATCCACCTGACCTGTATTGCGCTTTTCCTTTCCGGCCGAGTTTGCGGACAGTATGGAGAAATGGATGAGGAAGAATTCCATCTCTACAACCAAGAACGTGAGATATCAATCGGCTATGTATGCTCTCTGATGTAGATATTTATCAGATGCGCAGGCTTGCTTACGTGGTATAGATGGTCTTCGATGGCTTTGCACCGCTCGACGTCTTTGGCCCCCTCCAGTTCATTTCCGGCGTACGTTTCCCGCCCGCTATTACGGAATTCGAACTAAATGTAGCAGATATCGGCCGATTTCAACATGTCCCTTTCCATCATATCGAAGAAGGCGGGTCCTATCAGCACATATGTCCCTCTCCACAATATAGATGATGGCATGCCGATGAAGGAGACGATATCTGCCTCTGTTATTGCAACGCATAGTGTGAATGATGCGCCCTCACTCAATTTGTTGATCGTGCCAGGTAATTACTTTAGGTACAAAGAATGATATCCTGAGATTTGTGCTTTTTTGTTGGTTAAGAATATTAGCTGACTTTTTCGCAGTAAGCGACATTCGTTACGTATTGTTGCGACAACGTCAATTATGTGTTCTAATCTGCTGATCAATTCCGAAATGTAGGGTGGCATAGGAAATCGAGCAAGGTTCATGGGAAACGACACCTGGATTGAAAATTTCGTCGCCTCGCGATTCAACGCCACTGACTTCGTCGCCAGTGTATGCACAGGCGCAATGAGCCTTGCAAAAGCAGGAGTATTAGACGGTACGTAACTCGACTGTCCAAGTGCGCGAGGTGCTGCCACTCAGATGGTTTCTAGCAAGAGCATCTCACTGACTTTGTATATCCGCCTAGGAAAGCGAGCAACTACTAACAAACTGGCATGGAGCCAAGTGATTCCGTTTGGGAACAATGTGACATGGGTTCCGAATGCGAGGTGGACGCACGATGACAAGATTTGGACCAGTTCGGGTGTTGCCGCAGGTTAGTACCAAGAACGAAATCTGAATGTGGGAAGCTTTCGCTGCCGCTGACTACACATAGGGATGGATATGACATATGCCTTACTACGGTGGCTTTATGGGGACGAAAGGGTCAACGTTACAATGAATGCCGTAGAGTACGCTCCACATGTCGATCCGCACTGGGATCCTTTCTCGGTGGTGCACAATGTGAGAATTCTTCATGATATGAATTAAGCGCCTAAGAACGCCGATTCGCAGTGTCGATGCTAACTTGTTTGATCTAGGTCCCTGGAGCAGATCATGCACATTCTCTCAAAGACCTGGTAGGGCCAGTTGGGTACGACAATTGAGCGTGAACGGCAACTATCTTCAGAACCTTGTGAAATAATGGTATATAAGTGACCGATATTAGAGCAGTGCTTAAAATTCTTATTTTAGGCTAGTGCTCTTACAACGAGGAGTCCCCTATCCGGTTCCGCTTGGTGGCCCAATGGGAATTTCATAATCGTGTAGACGCCGGAATTTTGTGGCAGCCGGTTCTACGAGAGCGCCACAATCTTAGAAAACGAGACTGACTGAGGTGGTCCTTGGTTCCTCGCATACGGAGATGCTGCATACAGACAAGCAATCTCCAAGCGTAGGGCCTGCCTCTATGCACAACAGAACGAAGAACGAGATGTATAGCATCCAGAGAAGTCCCCATAGCCCAGACTATTTCCCTTGTTAGGACGCGCATGCACAGGTAGATGTGGACAGTCCAATTCTGGAGATGCCCATCTCTGTTGGGCTTGGTGCTAGATCTATTGGGAAACCCCCGTTTCGTCTTAATAGGCTGATTGGACGGTTGAAATGCATACCCCGAAATAGATGGTCAGTTTCACAACTCTGTATCCGCCATACCCCTTTGCACGGCCTGAGGCTGAAACGCGGATGACCTTAATCCGACCAGGAACCCCAGGCAACCAAGGCACATGAGGGAACAACGCGTAGCACGCTCCCTAAAACAGCAACCATTTGAAACATTGGCAATTGACAGGAAGCAACAGGGAAGGAAAGAATTGGGAGTTTAGAAAGATTTTCATTTCTCAGGATCCATTTCAGGACTAAAATTTATACAGTTCAGTTGACACCAAAAGGATATCTCGAATCATAAAAAAGGGTGCGCTCCAGATTTCCAGCCCGCTGATCGTGGTGTGAGGATGCCAGATCCGGGTCTTTGTCGATCGATTGCAATTCATTCATTACTCTTACACTCCTCTCCTCTCGCCCCCCTTTGGACCTCGGGTATCTCTGTTTGACGTTTGGCTGGTGGTTTACATGAGCATGTAAGTGATCATTCCCATGAAGCCGGTAAGAGCCACGCCGTTCATGTTCACGTTGGCTGCAGCGCCGGTGCTCTGTGTGGTACCGCCGGTGGTGGACGAGGGCATGGTGGTGCCGTTCATGAGCATTCCGAAGCCCGGGTTGTCGGAAGCCTTGGAGCTCGGGGAGACATTGCTGGATGCTGATTTGGAGTCCGCCGCGTACTTCTCGATGGTGTTGGCACCGGATGAACTAGTAGTGTATTAGTTTGAGGCAGACGACGGTCTTGGGGAAGTAACATACGGTGGGTTGATCACACCAACCATGCCACTTTGGCAATGCGATCCTTGGGTGCAGTAGAACCACACAGGCGCTGATGCGTTCTGGACGGTGTACATGAAGGTCTCGGACGCAGCCTTGGCGGTGTCGGTAGTCGGGACGAAACCGGACCAGAAGCCGTTGGCGAGGGGTTCGCAGGGTTTGGCAAATGCACCCTGGGCAATGGAGTGGTTCTTGGGCCAGAACTTGAAGGTGACGGTGTCGCCCTTTGCGGCTGTGGTGACGTTGGGCACAAACGACAGGCCGTCTTTGCCGACAACGACAGTGTGGTCAGCCGCAAGAGCGGAGCCGGCGAGCGCGGTCGCAGTGAAGATGGTGGAGAAACGCATTCTGATTGGTTGTAGGGAGAGTGAGAGACTAGCTCGTTTGGAATAGTTCAAGGAATGAATTAAGGGTTGGAAAAGAATCGAGATATCTGGTGTCAAACTGATTACTGAGAATTGGAATCTTGGGCCTGCCTGGGGAAGAAAGCGTCGGTGAGGGCATTTGAGGCCTTTTTATAAAAGAGGGAATGAAACACTGCCGCTGAAGAGGGCTTCTGCAGGCGGGAAACTCGGCCATGGCGGGACATGTTTGGAACTCGAGTTGTCGCGAAGGCGTGGAAATGAAGGCCTCTGCGGGCGGAGCTGGGGAAACAAGCATTGGCGTTGTGGGCTGTGATTGGCGCCGGCTGCGACGGGTGTGCCCCTTCAGCCACTGGCGGCTCGGGCATCAATCTGTTTTGCCTGAGGAGCTGGCGTGGGCTGTTTGATGGCCAAGGCAATCCGGCGCCAACAGCTTGAGATTCAGGGCCGCCGTGTTTCTGTGAAAGGGATGAAACTCGACGAGGTTGTTGCTACACGTCTCAGGATGCCCCCCTTGGCGGGTGGGCGGCGCACGGGGCGCATTCCGGGGCCGACTCGGGCGCATTGACCACCCCAGGTTCGAGCGCCATTCCAAGACCGACCACTTCTTCACCTCTCCCACCCTCTGTCGGTCGACGGTCCATCGGCTTCGTTGATGTGAAAGGCCAGAGCTGGCTGGCCGTGTTGTGTGTCGCGCACCACGTTTCCTCGTCCGCTTGGTCGACACAGCAATAGCCCACGCGAGTTTCGCCACTGAAGCCGCCCAATGTCTCTCGTGTGATCGATCACGCCGGCCAATAACGCAGACTTGGAGAACTCGGGCCTTGAGTGCCTCGAACGGACGTCATAAGGACGCATGTCCCATTGTGGGCTGTATGCTCCAGCTTGGACAGCGTTGCATCCCTCGGTATTGAGAGGCTGTGCAGGCCCAGATAGTGCAACTGTGGCAGACGGAGCATATTCCGCAACGGCGAGGTGAGGCTCACGTCAAGCCTGCCCTCTCGTTGCGACGGTTCCACAGCTGAGCCTCAGTGTCAGGGAGTCGATCTTGGTAGCCTTACCCGGCACGTGCTTGGGTACAAAGCTGCATCGGCCGTTCTGCAATGGTCTCCGACTCTCCCGACGACGCTGTGCTCCTTCCTGAACTCTCTCTTCTACGCCGGTCCTCATCTATTTCTCCATTTATATGACCATCGAATGATCGAATCCGGACCGCACGCTGCCCCATTTCGCCGATTGTTCCGCCGTTTTAACGATCGCTCTCGCAGCATGCCTAATGTAGACTAGATCAATGTAACGTGTGGCCAGTTAGCGATGACAGGCCAGCCACTTCCGCGACCCTATTCCAAAAATATCCTCGCCATCACGACTCTCGCTCGTGAATCCATCATCTTTCGCCTGCGAGTGCCATGCTCACGGTCACCTGCACCGCTTCTCGCAGCTAGAATCCAAGACAGTAGCATCAATAGCCATGTCCGACCCTCGCTCGTCCACGATCGTTGCCCCTTTCGTTGGGCTACCGCACCGACGGTAGCTGTGAGCTGTACATCGCAAGCAAGGACGGTAGTGTGCTACGGGTATAAGTATGGCGGTGTGCTCGACGGTAGAACCTCATCAACAGCTCCAACCACTTCATCCTACCTCGCTTTCTACCAGTATTTGAATCGACGCGACCACCAAGAAGCTTAACTCGGTACCTCACAAACTTCACCTTACCTCATCTTCCAATCCAACACAATGAAGTTCTCTACTGTCATCTCTACTGCAGCTCTCGGCTTGTCCAGCCTTACCTCGGCCATCACTGGTGAGTAGCTTCCAAAAAGTCTATCAATTGAGCGAAACCTGACCCTCCCTTCTAGTCTCTTACGACACTGGCTATGATGACAAGAGCCGTTCCCTCAACGTGGTCTCGTGCTCCGACGGCGCAAACGGCCTAATCACCAGGTACGGATGGCAAACACAGGGCGCCATTCCAGCCTACCCTTACATCGGAGGATACCAAGGTGTTGCCGGATGGAATAGCCCTCAGGTACGAGCTCTACGTGTCTTCACTTGCCTTCTATTGCTAACATAAAGACCTTCCAGTGCGGCACCTGCTACGGTGTCACGTACAATGGGAAGACCATCTACGTCCTCGCCATTGATCACACCGCCAGCGGATTCAATTTGGCCAAGGCAGCAATGGATGCTCTGACCAACAACCAAGCCACGCAACTCGGACGGGTTGATGCGCAGTACGCCCAGGTCGACAAGAGCAAGTGCAAGCTCTAAAAGAACTATCATCACGATTTGAAGCTTTGAACAGCGTCCTCAGGACATCCGGAAAACGAGTAATGTTTATTCATGAAGCGGCATAGCGTGGGTTGTCATTGCATTTGCCAGGTCACTCCTTGATTATCTTAATTTATAAAATACAATCCACTTGCAATCTAACAAACATTCTTGAACCGTCATGTTACAACTCGTAGGCATATTCGTGTTCCCAGTGGGGGCGTATTCGGCTATACTTGCCCTCCTTCTCCTTCCTTCTCCATCTGTCATCGAAGGAATGCGATCCAAAGGGTCAATCTTAAGGATCAATCCATTCTCCCGGGGCTTTCCCTTGTGTTTCTTCATGTTGTACAGATGCTGCTTCTCAGCACTTCAAAAATCCTCTAATAGTTTCTACCTTGAAATATTGCGAAGAAAACTTTGTAGAGTCTGTTACATGCCGGCGTGCGACCCGGATATTAACTGCGTCTGAATTAGCCGGCTTTCAATCGCCAACCACCATCTCTCTTCCACCTCCTCACCTCAGATTGAGCAGGCGGACGCAGAACAGGGTTGCCTAGGGTGCAACCCTGTCACAATCATTTGTTGCTGATTCTGATACCTGTTACTGTTGCGCTAGTGTTTTCAATGGTTTATTTTGTGTGGACACATGCGATACAAGAATATTGTGAGGCGCATTTCACCTTCTGGCACTTTTTTCCCTTAACTATGAGACACGTAGACGCTGTAGATACTATTTAAGTCGTAATCGAAATCTCCCGCCATAATCATTGTTCGCACTTTCTTAAGACAGCCCTAATCGTCAGCCGACTGGTCGCACCGCAGGACGAAGTCGTTCTTACTTGTGGAAGCTTCCACGGGGGGTGATGCTCACAATGTTATTCCGGACTTTGTAGAGTTCAAAATCAACGTTCGCACGTACAATGAGAAAGTACGAGCCAAGGTGTTGAGAGCAATCCACAACATCATTCACGCAGAGGCCTCGGCTGTCGGGGCACCACGAGCACCGACCACAGAGCGGACGCACGAATATCCGTCAACATCAAATGATCCCGACCCAACAGAAGAGCTACAGTCTTTGTTCTCCTACCATTTCGGGGAGTCTCATATCGAAGAGATGGAGAAGTTGGCAGGCAGCGAGGACTTCCTCAATCTCGCTCTACCTTACAACGCGCCTTATGTGACATGGTTCAGGAGAGCTACAGCGGCGGTGAAGTACGACAATGCCGTCGAAACCGGTATTTCAGATGATCTCCCTCAGATCCACTCGACCGAGTTTGCCCGAGCATCCGCCCTACGTTGGAGACGAGGTTGAGGGCGATGTCTTTGGCAGCACTGAACGTTCTAGCATGTAACGGCCCTGCGAGTCAAACACATGAGGAAGGATTCTAAGCAAGGTCATGTAATCAGAGCGTTCAGCTTCAGACAATGACCTCAGGCCGAAGGCGCACTAGTGTGACGGCTCTGCGAGTCGAACACATGAGGAAGGGCCTCAGGCAAGATCATGTGACCAAGAGCGTTCACCTTACTCGCAAGGTGATGGAGATCACGTGAGGGTGATACTAAGGCGGTACAATCCGAAAAGAGTATCACTCGATGAGTATTCAGCTGAGGTAGCAGTAGATATCCGATATGGAATTTAACACAAGTTGCTAGAAGATATTCAACTCAAGAGCGGCGTGAATAATGGCACGGAATAGAAGTCAAGACACGAAGCCTTTTATGAGCCCAATTCGAGGCATTCCTCAGCCCGGTAACGAAGTGTGCACAATCAGCGGACCGTCAGACTGAAGAAGAAACGCCCCACGCCTCACTTGTTCCACACAAGACTATCCAGAAGCCTTTTGAAATTAACGTATGAGTGGCCTGCTGCTGCATCATTATTATCGAACATAACTTACTCCTCGCGAAGACCTACTTCCCGCTGTTGTAACATGGCACCGCAGAATGCTATCGGACAACCGCAAATTCGACAGCCATGGAAGACTTGGTACCAGCCGACGAAGGCTCCCGGGTCGGACATGAACATCGTTTGGCCTATCGCTCTGGCCGCCTTTGCCTCGAAGCAAGTCCGCGAAGTAGAGAAATGAGAGCCCGACCTCGAGCCCGGTTTCTCTCCTCTCTACCACAACCACTCCTTCGGTCGCAATTATTCCAATACCGAAGATCCTAGCTGCATCTTAAATCCTGCCAGTCAGCAAAAACTCTCTGTGGCGAGTTGCACGTCTGGTGATGAACGTCTGGTGGGCCGTTGGATACGACGCCCGCCCGTTTTCCGCTGCCAATCATTTCCAACTACATACTACCGATGCGGCAAGTCCGTAATATGGATATGGATCTGCATCCGCTATTCCGCACAGGCGCTCCATTACCCCGGACTCCTCGCCGTATTAATATCCCGGGGGTCAGCATCCTCGGTGCGGGGTGTCCGAGACCAAACATTCCTCGCGAGAGCCATTCGACGCGTTGCGAGCGATACTGTTGGAACAAGCTCTAGAGGCGTCGAGCTAGGAGAGTAAGTGCGGGCTTCCCGAGTCGATATGCGGGGATGATGTGCGCGCGGTTCGGGGGAGATTGACCCAGTGGCGTCTGGCAGAGGAAGGTAGCTGACTGGAGTATAGCTGTGCGAAAGCTTGAAAGTTGCAAAGCTTGGTGCTGGCTGGTATAAGGAGCTGGTTTGCCGGCGTCAGGACTCGCCATCTTTTGCGATTGGAAATCCTTGTACGGACACTGCTTCATCATCCTCAAAGACAACAGCGCAATGGGCTACAAACGCCGCATCGTCGTCGACGACAAAGCCATCACCGAGGGCGCGGGCTTGACCCTCAAACAGTCTCTCATTCCCTGTGGCTTAGGTATGCTTCATTATCGGACCAAAATGAAAGGGCGTGCTGAACTAATTCGTGACAGTAACAATCCTCTTCTTCCTCTGGGGTTTCGCGTACGGGTTGCTGGATGTTTTGAACTCGCATTTCCAAAAGCTGCTCGACATCGATGCGACTAGAGCTGCGGGATTGTCGGCTGCATACTTTGGTGCATACTTCTTGTGTCCTTTGACCATTTCGGGATGGATTTTGAGGAGATACGGGTTCCGGGTTACGTTCATGACAGGTGAGAACCTTGCTTGGCCGAGATTTGCACAGGGGCTTAACACATCGCAGGCCTCGCTGTTCTCGCCGTTGGTTGTCTCCTCTTCTGGCCTTCCGGCGTCAAGTCCTCCTTTGGCGGCTTCTGCGGCGCCATGTTCGTGGTAGGAGCCGGACTAAGCACCCTCGAGACGGGCGCGGACAACTTTCTCGCCATCTGTGGCCCGCCGCGATACTCTGAGATCCGTCTCAACCTTGCACAGGGCATCCAGGGAGTTGGCTCATTCGTCGCTCCTCTTCTTGCTTCGCGAGTCTTCTTCTCCAAGACCATCGATGATAAGCAGGGATTGAAGAATGTGCAGTGGGTGTACCTGGGCGTAGCGTGCTTTGTCGCGCTGCTGATTATACTCTTCTACTTCGCGCGTACGTGAAATCATGATGCCCGACTTTTTATACTGGGAGTACGCTGACTGACCCCCTCATTCAGCAATGCCCGAAGTCACCGACGCCGACATGAATCTTCAAGAATTCGACATCACCAGCGAAGAAGTCGGGCCTCTCCGCAAACAATACAATCTCTTCCTGGGAGTTTGGTCGCAGTTCTGCTACGTTGGCGCGCAAGTCGCCGTAGCGAACTACTTCATAAATTTTTGTGAAGAGTCGGGATACGACAGGGCATTCTCTTGTTCGTCCCACCTTCGTCGCTATTAATGGTTTATATGCTAACGATACACTGCAGCGGATCTTCTCGCCATCGGACAAGGGCTGTATGCCTTCAACCGATTCTTCGCCGCCATGCTCATGTCGCTCAAGCCTTTCAAGCCTCGCTACATTCTAGCCGTCTACTTGGGTCTATGCTTCGTATTCGGTCTTGCGGCGACGCTCACGCGCGGACATACCAGTGTCGCGCTCTTGATCCTAGTTCTCTGCTTCGAGAGCGTAAGTTTATCTCCTTCACTCCCTAACACCCTTACTTACTCCGTCCAGGCCTGCTTCGCCACAATCTTCACGCTCGCGCTCCGGGGTCTTGGCCGACACACCAAAATCGGGGGTTCCATGCTCGTAGCCGCCATCTCAGGCGGTGCCGCAATCCCACCCATGACGGGCGCGGTCGCAACGAACACTGGAAGTTTCCACACTGCCATGGCGATCCCGACTGCGTTTTACGTCCTTGCGTGGATTTATCCGATCTATGCCAACGTGTGGAAGGGCGCGGTGCTGGATGGACATCGCGAGACGGACTTGAATGTGAATGAGGCGAATGTGGTAAACGCGGGGACGGAGGAGAAGGCGGTGCAACCTGAGAGGGTGGAGATTTCCGAGGGGAAATAAAGGGAGGTTGCAGGTCGGGCGACCACCGCTAGAGGTCAGCCCACCATAAGCGCTAGCGTCAACCCCTGTCAAAAAATTTTCGACCTTTAAGAGTGGTCGACTCACCTTACCCCTTAGTCGCCTCACCTCCACCTCTAGTCAACTCACCTCACCCACACTTCCCTAATGGGTAATTATGTTGCTAACGTAATCTTAACATGTTCTTACTACTCTAGATCTACCTACGTTATTTATAAATTAAGATGCTAAGATTAATAGCAACCTAGATAACCCTAATATAGAGCTTTAAGATAAGCTAATGCCTAGCGTTAAGAATATACTTAAGGACAAGATGCAGGG
>MU002231.1:0-27692 GCA_010093585.1 Melanomma pulvis-pyrius CBS 109.77
CACATTTACAGTATCTTGTGCACATTCACAGTATCTCTTGCATGCCACATTCACACAGTGCATGATCAGGGGTCGAGTAACTAACATTCGCCGGACCAGTTAGCGTGCTGTGGCTGCCTGCTTGCGGGATCACACTCACACTGTGGCTACCTGCTTGCGGGATCACACCTACGCCGTGGCTACCTGCAGGCGGGATCACACCTACGCCGTGGCTACCTGCTGGCGGGATCACGCCCACACTGTGGCTACCTGCTTGCGGGATCACACCTACGCCGTGGCTACCTGCACGCGGGATCACATTTACGCTTACCCCTTTAGTAGGACGCCCCGTCGCACTATTGGCAGGACGGGTTGAGATATGTGCACGCTTTCCAACAAGGCTGAGACGTTTATCTCCCTCTCTTTCTCCGTCCTTCGCCGGTCGCCCTGCAAGAAAGACGCGCCCTTCTACTCTTTCCTAAAGTAGGCAGTATGTATGCTGCGCATCAGCTCCTGCAGCAGGACTTCAACCATCCTGCTGGTCGGGTTCACCACTTCACAATCACCACAAGCACATCACGGCCCTTTCAATTTGTCCTCAATGTTTGCTCTTGCGGAGGCAATCGGATCGCAGCAACTCCAGCCTTGGTATCAAATTATCAATAGTTCTCTTGATCAACAGGAAGTCCTATAGAAAGGCTATAATTTTCACCTAGGAGATGAATGGAATCGAACTGGCTTCTTCGATGCATCTCCTCCGCTCCCGGAGTCTGAAAGGGATGGTTGCAAGTATTGGCCGGGACGAAAGCGATGGTTGCAAGTACCTTCAGGTGGGAACGAGAGTGGACGATTTCGTTGGCGGGCGCTAGGGGGACAGGTAGGCTTGTGATACACATGACATGTCGCTTATAATACTTTATAACGTGTTGCGATGCCAACATAACTTGGTTTGTTGTGATACCACATACCTTTGCTTCTTCTTGTAATACCACATGAAACATTCCTCGGCCGTCTATCTGTCTAAGTACCTACCCGTCTCTGTAAGATGGAGCCGATATTCGCTTATTGGGGAGGTATATCGCGTGTAGCTTTATATACCAAAGCATTGATATTCTGTTTTTGTGGTCTTGTCTTTGGAAAAAAAACTGGCGTTGAAATCATCGATTTTCCTAGAAATGGGCGCGAGGAGAAAGATTTCACCCGTAGGATTGTGGGCCAAGTGTGGGGACGAGTTCGGTTCGCCTCAGTTCGCGAGAAGCGTGTTGGGATAGTTGGCTCTATTTCAGCTTGCTCCGCGGGGGTGTGTCAATGACGAATCGAGCGCGGGCGCTTGATCGAGCGGTTCGACGTGATATCATGTCGCCGTCTTCCGGCCGAAGGGTGTCGATCTTAGGATAATGTGAGGACGAGTTCGGTTCTCGACAGGTGAGCAAAGGCACGGGATGGGTTGACTCTATTTCAGTTATCCTAAGATAGCGAGGAGGAGCGGTGCTATATACAACGTGGGTATGCCCTATGCGCCTACAGCTGAGGTTCGCCCGGTAACCGAACCTGGCTCCAGCCAAAGGCAAGTGAAAGTCTTGATCATGTGACCTTACCTAAGGTCCTTCCTCATGTGTTCGACTCCGGGAGCCGTCACACCAAGCATACTTCCCAGCGCTTCTAATCTTGCTCTAAATCTACCGCAAAAGGATAATATGCAGCCAGGACGAGTTCTAGTAGCCGCTCACACAGCCAAGTTACGTGGAGAAGTCGGTAAACAGCAAACGTGCGCTGATTGGCCAGCAGGCAAGCAGGGTTAAAATGTCTTAGATCCGCAGTTATCGACGCCTTTTTTGTTTGATTCCCTAATTAGGCAACTTCCCGTCTGTGACAAGGAAAACGGCCATATCACGGATGACCGCGTTGCCCTGTCACACGCAGGGTGAGGAGCGGGGGCTTCTCCAACCTTTGTCCACGAATCGTGTCACAAAAACTATCGCGAAAATAGGACAGTGGGAAGGCACGTGATGCCGTTACGTGACCAAGGCGCACGACGCTTGCGCTACGTCCGAGCGTCTCACGTGACTGAAATCTACCAAGAATTTGCTCACAAGTAGTTGCATGCTTGGATTTACTTTTGATGGAATGGGCTTTGAATGGAATGGCTGGTGTAGGATTGCATTCCGGTTTTGTAGCCATCGATGTGCTCGCCTGCATAGTTAAAGTGAACTAGAACTAGGTTTTGCAAAATTCAGCAGCCCATGTAGGATTAGCGCATGCCAATCTGGGATTAGCGCAGAATCACGATCCTCTTACTCAGTTTCAAGCGAGCGCGCGCCGTTTCGACGCATTCACCAACCCCCCCTTGAAGACGTCTGCTATAGCGGTCGATCATCAGTGGCGCTAAAACCCTCAAAATGTCCCTTCTCAATCTCGATTACCTTGGTGTAGGCTCTTCATCTTATTTCTGTCTGCTACGGCCAGCATAGTGAATATATTGACGCTGCCTGAGAGCACGACTGACATGGGGTGCTATACGGAGATGCCTTTTGTAACCCTTGATTCTTGGAGCTGCGAATGTGATACACATTGCGGCCAGATCTTGAACCTCTTCTAGAGCGATCACGGTTGCCTTGATGGAGACACGGTATAGCTGGACCAATAGCGAATTCAGGAAGAGAGTTATTTTGGAAAACTGGCTTGTGTTCAAAGCTACCCAGAAGATGTGCATGAGGCCTGGACTCTAGTCCGATAGCAGTTACGGTATCGCCACCTTTGTCGTAATCGCACATGTCCGCCAAGTCGCAGAGGAGTTTCCGTATCAGATGCTTGCGGGAAAGGCGCAAGATTCCCGTCCCATTGCACGTCATCTCTTGCGTGTGCTCCCTTCTTGTCCTACCAAGCGCATATAGGAGGAAAAGTGGTCTGAAGAACCGACTGAGCTGACATTCGTGCGGGTCAAGGCGAGGTCGTCTGAAAAATGCCATGATTAAGTTGGCCGATAATCTTTCTCTACGGCCTTTCTTTCCTTTCTTCATATTTGCAGCCAAGCGATGTGGAGGGTATCCTTATCAGCAGTGGAATCATGCAGGCTACTCCAAGGGATCGGGTGCGCTTTTGGTGTGTTGGACTGCAGAATTTCATCAGTCAACCGTCCACAATATACCTGCAGCCTCGCTATGCAACCTCACGAGAATTTATGCTCCACAACCAAATAACATGATATTGGTGTTGCTTTTTCATGCCGCTCAGCATATCGAGTATGATCAGGGTTGCATTCCGCAGACGTCGTCGGTGCGTCATTAAGGAATGCTGATCTGTCCCGTTCCCTGGCCTTTATTCTCCATTCCACCTAGATCAGTCTATACGTAGCCGCTATTCCTTTTCGCGTGCCCCCTATCTGGGTTCATGGAATTCACCTTGGTCATACCTAGGCGGTGGCACGGACACTAGCAGCACGCAACTCGATCGACATCAGATACAAGATAACAGAGTGTCATTCCATGCGTGCATTGATTTATTCGCTGCGCACCTTCGTTCTACAACTCTTCGCTGAAGGTGGCACCATCACATCGTCGGTGTTGAGGTACAAGTTGAATCAATGATCTTCCAAATCCACTTAGTCTAAGTTAGTTTTTATCTGAAAGTTGAGATCAGTCGATTCATTTGAGGTGATGATTCGCATACCTGCCACGGTCGAGTTTAAGCTGCACATTCCGCCCATGAAAGGTTGCGTTCATTCGTCATCGAATTTGAGAATGGGTACCTACGGTATGCTGGATCCCACCCCAATCGGCTAGCAATGAATTCAATTTCTCGACGACTATCGTCTCCGCCCTGGGTGGTAACATTCCAGCGTACCTAGCAAGGGGAAGGGATGGCTAACTTGAGATTGAGCGATGAAGATTAAAGAGGTGACTTGCTCCATCCAGAATAGAATCGCACTCGCCTTGACGTAGGCCATCCGGTTTCAAGATGACATCCGCTGTTGTTGCCGAGATCTCTCGACGCGATCTTGAAAAGTTCAATACACCAAGCGACGCCTCCATCACAAACACTCAACACCTGTGTTCCTACAATTGGAAAAAGAGATCGGTACCCACCATCGTCGTACCAGGAATACCACCTCTTTGGGTCCCTTTCAAAGGATCGCGACAGCTCAAGAAAGACTCGGGTCTTGTCTTCATCGACCAAAATGCCGATCGCCATCCTAGTTGTCCATTGGAGCCACTCTTTCGAGCTTTGTACCTTACAAATCCGAATTTTGACATCGACTCCGTTGACGTTGTAACTGACCGGAACAACCTCCGTAAGCTGCTCGGTTTCGTTAATCCCGATTCTGCCAAGAATGGTCTCGAGCCATTTACCATCAAAGTGGAGATGTCAAGGGGGACTGCATTGTTCTGTCGTCAGGAGCCTTCTACCCGCGAGTTCATAAATGCACGAGAGTTCCGAGGCTACGGCCACGAGTTCGAGAAGGCGTACACCAAGGCCGGAATCAGCGACAGTTCTGGCCATCACAGAATTATTTCCTACCGCTTTGGCGGTCTGAACTTCATCGTTCGACATGAAACAGACGGATACATCAACAAGGAAATGCCTTCTGACGGGAAAAGGTCAGACAAGGACAGCCTTGCTGCCCTCTTGGATTCCTTGTCTCTTTCGTCCTCTGCGGCACCCAGTCGAGCACCACTTCCTAGTGAATCCAAGTTGGTCATTGAACAGGAAGGCAGTATGGTCCCTCTCAACTCGACTCTCGAGATCAAGACGCGTGTCTCGCACAAACGAATTCCTTTCCACGAGGTCGCGGCCCAGCTGTGGGTTTCGCAAACACCGAACCTGGTACGAGCCTACCATGCGAGGGGCAGGTTTCAAGAAGCAGAACTGGAGGAGGTATCAGCAAAGCTCGCGAAATGGGAAAAGGACAATCAAGAGCATCTTCGAAGGTTGGCTGCGTTGATTGCTGAGATCATCAAGTGTGTTCAAGGCTGTGGCGGGAGGGCTGTGGTCAGGTATGACGCAACGAAAGATAAGATGGTACTGTCGCAAATGAATGATGGAGGAAAGATGTTGCCGGAAGACATATACTCAAAATGGATGGACACGGGGCCAGGGACTGTAGAGGATAGCTCCAAAGCAGCCCAGCTACAGCAAAAAGCAGGCAAAGGCGCAACAATCACTGAACTGATTTTGAGTGACGATTATGTTCATGTTTAGTCTAGCTTTTGTAGCATATTTGCGTATGAATTACAAACGTCCAGCTTCATCCAGACCCCTCCATATGTTGGCTGTGTTCACCTACCTCCGCCTACAAAGACGGCCACGCGCAGCGCGTTTGCATCGTTGAGCAAGGCGCAGGTGCGCAGCCACTCGTACCAACGTTAGCTATGCGACGTTCATCAAACGTAGTCCAGCCCCGATGACAGTCTTGCGTGTCAATCCTACTTTGCTCTTGCATTTGCAGCAAAACTGTGAGGACGAACTCGGTTCATCACAGTCGGCGGGAAGCGTGTCGGAATAGTTGGCTCTATTTCAGCTATCCTAAGATGTCGAGGAGGAAGTAGACAAGGTAGGTGTGGCCTGTGCGCCTACACCCCGAGGTGATCCTGGCGTTTCCAAAGGTGAACCCGCACAAAAATAAATACACTTCCAAACAGGCGTGGCAAGATCAATGAGTTGTGGTCCAAATTATGCCAACAGATCGCAAGCATGATCTCCAGATAGGGACGAGACGGAAGAGTGCCATCATATCCGAAGGTTGCGCTCTTCGATTGCGTCCTCCATTCCAAAATAGCCGATGTCGCCTCCTCACTACGCGGACGCTCACTACGCGGACGCACATTTATCGTAACTATCTAGAACGAGGAGCGGACTGCATGTTCCTTCCTAGATTTGGACAGGCGCACGTTGGAGAACTTTGTAAACATAATAACTATTCGGATTGTATCCTATGCTTCCGCTTTGTGCATTAACAGGATTAACGCCCCGTTATCGCGGAGGCGCTGAAGCGTTACCAAGCGTAGCCGCTCCCGCGACTCACGATATTCCGCGCACGCCAAAAGTGAGACGATTCATGGAAAAAAGGGCCTGTGCGTGGAAGCCCTGAATCCGAGAGCGAGCAGGAGATGATGTATATCATGCACGTTCTTCCTAACGAGTCCTGCAAGGCCGTTCCACCTCGTTACATCCATTCACGTCTGTGTTTGCCTTATTCTCCTGTTGCATTCCTCAGTCCTTTGCCGGCTCTACTATACGACGATGATAATATCCCTTGTGTTGGTATGTGTAGTGCTCACTATCAGTATGATTACTGTCATTCTCGGCCTTGTTGAGGTACACCGTCGGTTGCGGACCTGGAAGTCATGGCCGGGTGTATTGCAGGGGATGCTAATCCTCTACTTCTTTGCCTTATTCTACTATTGCGACGAGTTTCATCTCAACGCCTAGACTGCAGTCCACTCCTCGTACAGACATAATCGCATTGACGGTCTTCCCATTTACCCTCTCCGCCTTCACGAATACCGGAATCACGCCGCCAGTCTGGAGAGCGAAAGTTTGATGGCCGATAGCTTCTAGGACACTCGCGATTGCCCCAGAGTAGCTCGTCAGGGACAAGAACGCGCCGTTGTCGTGCTCAAAAGTCTCGTCAAGGAATTGCGAAAGCCGGTACTTGCGCGCAGAGCGCGGCTCGCGATAGTCGGCCTCCCAGAGGGATTATTCCTCTGAGAATCCCGGCTCGAGGGCGACATGTGGGAATGCGCTGCTTACAGTCTCTTCTATCCTTGACCGGTCGTTTACGCGCCTGCGACTGCAGCCTGCATGACAAGATGATCCCAACACCTGCTTTCAAAACTCTTATTTTGGCATATAGCTAGGGCTTCGCTAAATCATGCCCTGAGCCAGTCGGAGCGGTGGCGCAGTCCCTAGAAGGATCTGGCTATAATCAATGGGTTTCAGATAATTTCCCCATCGGGTAAGTCAAAGAGTAGAGAGCACATTGTGGACGGCTTAAATTTAGTGTTAGTGCAGAGACAAGCATTTCTACTTTGTAATAGAACGTAATTACTCCCTAGGACTCTAGCCTCTTTCCGGTGCCCGCAAATTCAAATCCCCAAGCGACTTCGATCATCCTAGCTTATAGGCAGATGTAATGATGAACGGTTGCGGTAATGTTGGTAGTTCGATCCCAACTCAAAAGCCTGCTAGTCGCCGATACAGAAGCTTTCATATATGCTAGGGTGAGACAGCAACTGCAGCAATCAGGCAAACGCGAAAGAAATCAGACTTTTGTGCTAACACATCCGACTATAAGCAACTCCCTTATGAGTGCATGACTTCAAAAAATGGAAATATTCGATGCAATTTCATGTTTACTAGCCGTCTGGCACCTAGTCTGAGAACAGAAGTGGTCGGAAAGGAACGATGTCGGCGCGCATCGAATTCGAGTCTTATCCAAGCCTACGCATTACTCGGTATCTAACATTCACAAGTCAATTCAAACCACTTCTTCAGCTAAGCAGCGCTGTTGTATGTACAGTGTTCTGATGCAGCGGTATCGTTTTGACGGACAGGTATTGACCATGCATGTTTTTGATTGCTCCTATCGCTCATTCATACATAACGGTACGTTTTCAAGTCCGTACAAATGCCGATAAATCCAGGGACTTGCGAAATGGCTCAGCTCTTGAGACCATTCTGCCCATTCCTGTAGATCCGTGTCTCTTTGTGATCAAGTGTCAAAACATCGCATACAAAGATTGCCCAGAACATATCGCGGAATCATGAAGCCTCCACCCTCGCCCTGGCCGCTTTCTCCAGGAGAGTGCCCAGTTCTGCAAAGCCGACTTTCCCTTGGTTTGAGTCGCCGTAGGAAACCCGCATCTGCATATGCGTTCCGAACAAGTTCAGCATCAACACGGACAACCCATCCCTCGCCCGTGATTATCGTATACACCTTCTCCTCGTCCTTCGCGGTCTTGGAACCCCGTTCGAAGATGCCCGACGCTCTGACAAGTCGCTCAACCCGCAGCCTATCCTTGCACTCCTCCCACGCCGCAGCCGTCAAATCGCACGCGCCGCACCGTTGAAGATTTTGTCTCACGCGCTGCACAACCCTCTCCCTCCTCAGCCTCTCCTCTTCCTTCTTCCGTTCCCGCTCCCCACGCTCTTAGTCTGCCATCTTACGCTCTACAACTGCACGTCTCGCCTTTTCCGCCTGCAGCGCAGCATCGCGTTCCTCCTTGCCCTCCGCCTCCCTCCACCGCCGGATCTCAGCTTCCTGCTGATGGAACTCGTGGTGTGCCCTCCGTCGATCTTTTCGGGCTAGAGATTCGGCTTTCTAGGCACCTGTGGTTCGGTTCGCAGCTGTGGGGTTTGGGCGGTCGGGGTTTGCGTTGGCGTTCGCAGGCCCGGGATCCGGGAGGTCATTTTGCCAGTCGGCGAGCCGTTGTGGAGGCGGTGGTTGCGCGAGGCCTTGCCTACCTGGAGGCGGGGTGGGTGCTTGGGGCGGTAGCTCGCCTTCTCCCTCTTCGTCTGAGTTTTCCTGTAGCACGAGGTTCTCATCTATGAGTAGGTCAGGACGGATGTTAAACGCGCTTGTGAATGTAGTGGTTGTCCATGTCGTAGATATGAACTTCGACATTACCTGTCTTGGCGTCCCATAACGCTGATTGCGGTTAGTCTATCCCCGAAGTAGCTTAGCTTAGAGGGTGGAATCCACATGTTCACTCACGCCCACTCACGCTTCAACCTCCATAGCCGACGTTGAACAGCATCGCCTCTCGTCTCTTGAAACAGTACATGCAATAGTCGCAATCCTTCAAAGCTCCACGCTCGCGTCAATGTCTAGATTTCCCTCGCCTAACATCTCTGTATTCGGACAAGCCGTGTCTCTAGAGCCGATGACTTGGATAAAGACCCCAGGATTCGGCTTTACCGTCGATGATGCCATGCCCTGGAGTGTTTCATTGTAACCAAGATGATGTCCGTACGTCTTACGCCCGTTACAACGGCTCTCGAGGATTGCGGGGTCACTGCCGGAGGATTTGCTGGCCGCTATCCTCGACTAAATCCCTCCAGTGGCCTGCTCTCGGCCCTACGGTCTTGAACATACAGGGGGCTTCATAGTCAGGAGATGATGGGGAGTTATTAAGAACGAACACCTCCAGCCATACACAGGCATTGGATAGTTCGCTGACAGCAAACTTGCCTCGGCTGCTGATGCGTTCGACTTTTTGGGGGCAGAAAAATAGCGAGCTGCCACCAATACGCAGAGCCGTTGAGTAGGGGCGTACCCAGGTGCAGGGGGAAGTGAGACGGCTGGGCACGCACGACTAGCTTAGGTAGGCCTTTGTTGACGTGCATGTTGGTTTTAAGGAAGCCGCACACTGTCACATCCTCTTCTAGACGGAGAAATCGTATGCCTTGCACTGTGCTATGCGCGTTGATGATGGGATCGGAGGATATATAAAGACGGGCGTTCCTTCCCTTTGTAGCTTCACTTCTACTGGACACAACACGCCGCTTCTCTCGTCAATCTTCTTATTCAGTGGTGCAACTCTACCTATCCTCACTTCACTGCGCTTTTGATCAAATTTCCGAATCCAGACTATACTACTAGTAGTGCCCCGCCAACCCTATATGATCACCACTGCTCAACCTCGCCCCACCCTGCCTACAGCCAACCCAACCTCACTTAAGATGGACTCCTGGCCGAATGATTGCGGTGTAAGTCTCGGCCATCCCACCATGATTTGCATCTTCGGTTCAATCGTCTAATTTCATACTTCGACACTGACTACGAGCAGCCTACCCCAGTTGCTCTCACAGTCAAAGGCGACATCCCTCACTACGCCGCCGGTGTACTCTACCAAACTGGACCCGTTGGCTACAAGATCACGACAGAAACCTTAAGTCTTCGTCTGAGAGTCAAGGAAGTGTGTCAGTCGAATATAAGAGTCCTGCTCATACTCTTTCCTACCACGCATCCACCCTTTAATATTCATAGTTCCCATTTGGTTGTCATTGTTACTATAAGTCCCTAATCATCAGTTCAGTTCTCTTGCTCTGCTCCAGTCATGCTCTGAGCCACTACCTGAAGTCATTACAATCATGAGTCAAATCATACTATATAAATCGGGATTTTGGCTCCTTTACTTCTTCCTTCTTTTCCTACCACTATATCTATCAGGAGGCCTTTCTTCGAGCTACTATTTTTACGCTTCCGAACTGCTGCCAATATATCAATCAACAAGGAGCATTTCTCTACACTGCTGAACTATTGTTCTCCAAATATCAAAACCACACGACTAACACTATACGATTCAAAATACCCTCCATCGTCTCACTACACTCGATAAATCGAACGCATTGGCTCGCCTAAAAACCCCACTCTTATTTACACCTACGAATAAGTACCCTATCAACATGCCATTTCCATCCACCCAGAAGAAAACTTCCAACCCGAGACCCAAACTCACAGTCACGGACACGAACAATAAGACGCGCATTGTAGTGCCGCCGCCTTCGAAGAAATTGGACGCTAGAGAAATGGGATATTATGTAGAAGGTGGGAAGGTAGTAGTGAATTTTCCAGTGCAGAAAAGAGTGATACGTGAAGATTAGGGGGATAGGATTTGTGGATAGGAGGGAGGGGTCTTGTGATTTACTAAATTGTCTGTTTGGAGTACGTTGAGTTTTGTTTGCTAATCTGTCTTTTTTCAAATGCTAGAGGCTTGGTTTTTTTGGATGTCAGTTTCTTTTGTTGTTATGTTTGATGTTATGTGTGCAAGAGCCTATGTCTGTTATAGGCTTATTCTTGTATCTCTTTTCTAGATTTCTCCTAATATCTTTGAGAGATCTGTCGCATTACCTTATCGGGGGGATAATTTTCTGTTTAGATGTAGATATTGTCCGTTGTTTCTACTTGAAGTTTGACTCGTGTAGAAAAGTGATAATAGACCGTCGTGGGTACTGTTTCCAGACATCAATATGTCATAGTTCTAGCTTTGGATAAGTGAGAAATAACCGTCTGATTTATTCAGTCATTTCTAGGAACGAGTCTAACAGTCGTATAAGCTCAATAGTCACAATTTCTTGAAAACACATGTATAAGTAGGAACAGAAGACAAAGTCATACTCTGACCAGAAATGACACTACCAACTTGATCGTCATGTTGTCGAGTCAGTATGCACTATATAAATGAGGATTAATAGAGTACTACACTTCCCTTCTCATTTTTCACATTTGCACTGCTCTAAATACATTGTATAAAGCCTTCAAAGTACCGAAAACTCCAACCATACACTCACGAATCTGATAAACCATCCCACTAAGAAGCAGCGACTCGAGCCAAACACAGCACATCTACCGCGATCCCTAATAACAACCCACCATGAGCGACAATCCAGCCTCTTCGGGTCGCCACATTTCCCTCAAAGGCAAAGCGCTCAACCTCCTCCCAGGTGTTGACATGCGCATGATCCGCCTCCGCGACGTCCATATCACCGTTGGTTACCCTCTATTGTACGGCGAATTAGAAAACAGCAGACCGGAGAAGACACCCATAGAGGTCAACATATCCGGGACCCCGAAATGTGAACATGTGGCACAGAGCGAGAAGGCCGGGTGCGACAGCGGCTGGTGTTATGGGATGACCAGTAAGAAGGAACTTCGACTAATACCTCCGAGTTATCGAAAGGCGTGTCAAAAATTTGATGCTGAGAGGAAGATTAAGAGGGAGGCGGAGCGTAACTATGGGGGGGTGGGGTATGAGCTCACTCCAGAATGGCAGGAAGACGAGAGACAGAGAGAAGCGGCTAGAAAGGCAGCAGAGCAAGAGAGTCGTGTGCAGGCTGAGGGATCCAAAGCTCCGGAGGAAACGAGGGTTTCTAGCGAGTCTGAGGATCTTGATCTAGGAAGTGTTGTGAATCCTCACGAATTTTTGTGAGGATCGAGTGGAGTTGTGTCTTTCTGTTTTTCTTTTGTCCACATCTGTTCACTTGTATATTAATATCTATACTATATGAATTTAATTTCATTGTAATTTTATATAATTAGCTCCAAGGCTTGTATTATCTCTAGGCGCATCTGAAAATACAATATGTTACCTCATTGGCCTAGAATTCTAGTAAGCAAAGAGAATGAGTTGGGTCCTGGGTTTCAGCGGTACCGTTGGGTTAGAGAGTCTTGATTATCCTTAGTCTTTTTGATTGTTTTATGCGTGTTGGTTCTATATCTAGAGCGATAGTATTTCCACCATAACATCTTATCATTTAATTGATGTCGTTCACTTCAAGCGGTCTTCTACGGGGTGACGGCCGTAGTACACTCATATTCTTATCGTATAGAACAATTACAATTCTAAGTTAGGTCGTCAAGGACGTCTGTGTACGTTTTCGGAGGCGGCGGGTCGAGCTACGTGATAAAGTCACCGCAACCCCACCTCGATAGTCCATCAAGATGGATAGCCCTCACTGTTTCCCAACTAGCTCCCAGTCACCGAAGAGCACGGATGCGAACATAAAAAATCATTATGCTAGCATTTAAAAGACAAAAAAGCGTAGATCGACAGCGGAGCCGCGCCTCCAGCTACTTTACAGTACAGAATGCAGCCTAGTTACAATTAAGAGATTGGCCGGGCCTTCCTGCGAACCATTCATAACCTAGGTCGCAGTCCAAGATATTAGGTGCAGGTACTATCTGCTGAAGTACAGAACGCGTAACAGGGACAACAACTGTGATAGGGGCCCCCAAATTCCACATGCTGCTCACCCTTGATGAAACAATGCCTCGGCGGGCATATGGTTACCCAAGCAAAACTTGGCGGTACTTGCATTATGGTTACCAAGCCCTTGAGCTTGGGACAGTACTCTTGTTGGTTCAAGAAATCCGAACAGACCACTTGCAAATCTCTCTCTGTTCTATGCAAATTCCTTCTCCGTTTACATGCCCCGACTCACCACGAGGCCCTAAAGAAGGTGTAGTAGCTCGAGATTCGAGAGGTACTTCAGTTCGTCCTGTATAGGGTGAATTTCAGGGTCTATATTATAGAGGAAGGTCGGCTTACCCAAAAGTGTCCACCAGCATACATGTCGCCCTAGATACCCATGTTGCGTCCGCCGTTCCAGCTAGATGGGTCAAGGACCCATCCGGTGGCCTGGAATCCGAATTGCTGCAGCATTCCGCAAGCGGCTAACGCTTGACCAAAATTGGGCCAAGATACCACAAACTGTCCGTGTCTTCCTCGTCAATCGTGGTATCGGCATAAAACGAAAGAGAGTGTAAGAACGGCCCTATCCGATGAATATTTGCAAGCGTGGTTTTAGGAAGGCTGTCTACAGCATCCCAAGTGAGATGTAAAGCATTGAGTCTGCAGCAGAGGAAGAGATCTCTCTACGAATAATCCACATTCTCTGGCGATGTTTCGCGCAAGAACACAGTTAAGCTCGTAAGAGACAGTGACTGGGCATGACATGTGTTCGCTAGGTCAAGTAAGGACATGTCCGCTCGAGAGCAATTCTACAGAGTAAGATTGGTAAGGAACGTCATCTTCACGATAAGGGCGATGTGTGTAAAAAGCTCACTAAGATCAAACCCATCTAAGGTAAGTTTTCAGAGATGGACAAGCCCAGGGTTATTTCCCGTGTCCCTTCTTGAGGTTGCGGATCTGTGCACCTCAGAAGCCATCAATCCCTTGGGCACGCTCAACCGAAGGTCCTTTAAAGCCGCAGGAGACGCGAGCGTCCAAACCAGGTTTCGCAAACATTCTTTGAACTGAATAAGCGTATCGAAACTGACATCCAAAACCTTTAGCTTGCTAAGGTGAACTGGCAATGCAGAAGTTTCTCAAAAACCAAGCTCGAAAGGTAGTGTCATTTTGTATGACTCCTTGGAAGCATTCAAGCTAATGTTGTCGACAGAGCAGGATTCTCATTCCTAGGAACCGATCGGATAGAAATCTACACACCATTATGACTGTGCACCACACAGACTATGACTCACCTGGAATATTTCGGCTTGTTCTTTTCTACCAACACCAGGATCATGTACATGATATGATCTCTTGTAGACGGTGTCAATATATGACTTTCGGACTGTTCCCAACAAGCAGCGGGAGGATGAGACGTGAATTTCACCGGACGTAATGCTAATTCCGAAATCTGGAGGTGGTTCATCGACAAACGTCAAACTACGAGTGTATTTCTTGATGTAAATCCCAGCCCCAGCTCCGATCGAGGCTTGAAATCTACAGATTCCTGTGTAGGTTTTGACCTTTGCCGTCACTTCCACATACAAACGAGGTCTTGCAAGGCTAGCTAGGGCCTTGCATACCTGGCATATCAAGGCCAGCGTAGGTGTACATATAATCTGAAATTATCATTGAAGTTCTCAAGGCAATAGTTCCCGTACTTACGTAGTCCAAGACCTCGCGTTGCAAGTCCAACGGCAAGGTGATCATATCGAGACATGAACGAAGAGAAGTGTAGAACGACTGATGTGGTGTTCACGATGTAGTCTACCATGATGGTGGGAACGGCGCAGGTGCCACCCTGCAGAGAAACTCGGCCTTGCGTACCGTGATACCTGACGCATTTACGGCACAGACCCAAAGTCAGCCAGGTTGGGGCGAAGGATCGCGTCACTGTTGTTAAGCGTGATGATCGACCGAGTGTCAGTTCGGTGATACATGCTTGGTTGGCTCGGCTTGCGCTCGTGCAGCCTCCAGCTCCAAATGGACGCCTCACCAACTGCCAAGAAACAGCGGGTCGCGAAAGCGTGCGATCGATGTCGTATCAAGAAAGCGAAGGTATGTATACCGAGACGTAATTGACCACCCACTTCTCACGAGTCTTGAAGTGCGACGGCGAAAAACCGTGCAAACGATGCAGCACCTATGATGACCCATGCTCCTATGACCGAACACGAAAGAGGATCAACCTACCTGTTAAGCCAGAGTATGTAAATCTCTGTGGACTTGAACATGGTCTGGTAACTTTGCTGAAGAATTAAATTAGACAAATAGCGTACGAAATGAAGAGATCGGACAAACACCAGATTCCCCCACATCATAGCTATCACTGAAAGAGCTAAAATCTTCGTCAAACGCATGCTGTTCGCTACACATGTCATCTCGGTAGGCTAATTCATACTCAGCCTCGCCTTGGGTGTCGTCGGCTCAAGGCTGCTCCGCTCCAATCAGTTCATATGATTCTGCAGCGGTTTCAGTGTCATATAGGCAGAGCGTCTCAAAACCAATTTGTTAATATGCATCCGCCTCGAAGGTTTGCCTCTAGAGGTGACTTCCCTCACTATCAGATTCTTCAAAGATCGAACGGTGAAGAAAGAGGCTGTCTGTGCCGTCGACAGGATGATGATTGTCCTTGCTCGTTTGACCACAACAGAATGGAACGTCTCTGAGCTCTGCAGCTGATAGAGGTGCATGTCTAATTCGCGAATAGTAGGTGACTCGTTCAGTGCCTAGGTACTGCGTCACAAAGCTTTCGCATTTGGTAGGGTTTCTGCAACGAGGTTTGCGGAGGGGGCTCTAGTAGTGTACCCGCCACTTTGTTGCGCGCTTCTCCAGTTCTATGGAGTACGTTGACTTTGAAGCTCTGAGTATCAGTGATCAAGCCTGAAGAGGAGTGAGGCAGGGCTTACGGAAGAGAAGAGCACAATACTGGTTCTCAGGTCCGGGAAATAGATCCTGGAAGTTGATACTGCGGCTGAAGAAGATGCGAGATAGCAGTTCCTTGAGCTCAAGGGGACCCACCGTCTCGGCCACCCGGAGAAAGTTTATGCATTTCAGTAATGGAGCTATCTCTATGTACACGGCAATAGTAGCAGAAGCTGACAAGAACATGAAGCTGCGATAACTTGGGAATTTCGGTCACATAGCGATCATGTGTGGCCTTCGCCTTGATCGCTATATTTGGCGTATATGCAGCCCGATCGGAGTGAAGAGGCCCTTAGTTCACGTATCATATGCCACCTTCACTAGTGGAGACACGAGCTACTGGTGTAGGATTGTAGATCTGATGAAAAATATATGTACGAGTGACTACATACAGTACTGTACATACTGTATCATCTACTGAGATTTCACTAACGGTGGCCCCACGCAACAGAGATCTACGTTATGTGTCTACAATCGACCACTCCTTGTAATGCAGCAAACACTTCCTGGCTAGTGCCTGAGAAAGCAGGGCATCGAAGAACTTCTTCCGACGGCCAACTGAACGTACTGACTAGGGGCTCATTTCGATAAATGATTTGATTTCGATTAGACTAGACTCTTTCAATAGACTAGATTGACCTAGTTCGGCGAAGGACCTTACCTGAAACCGAGCTGTATCACTTCGAGCTGACCAACTGAAGGTTTAGCCATGACGGACGAAGCGCAATCTTTGCGAAACTGTTGGTAGAGATTGATGAGCTTGATTGGCGGCACGTAGTCGTATTCACTCTTGTTCTCGTACTTTGTGGTTCAGATGTCCGAGGTTGAATTCGAGGGTGAGCCGGGGATGACGCCGTCATGTCTCCATGTTCCGATAGGGTCTCTCGGCATTTCAATCGTGGTATCGACAGGCAGTTGTCCAAGAACAGGAATATCCCGCATTGGATGGCACCCCAGAGATGGAGCCCGAAAACCATGGAAACCCTAATCAAGGTCTGTATGTCGCCACCCTCGCCAATGCAAGTAGAATTATAATTCCAATCAAAAGTATATAAAAACATTAAATGCTTAAAAATTACTATATTCTACTAGCTAAACTATTGTTCTAGTACAAGAAAAAAGAAAACTAAAAGAGCTAGTGCTATATGCCTCCGCTAGCGCTTATGGTGCGCCAAGCCTTTAGCGCTGGTCGACTGACCTGCAACCTCAACTTTGTTCGTGCGTCACGACCCGACCTCACCCCAATAGACTTCATCCCAACCCCACGTATCGGAGAAACGCGCCCAACCTCAAGCACTTCCTGCTCTAGCGATGCCGCTGCTCGATCTACCGTGCGAGTTACTCTGCCTTGTATTAGAGAACCTGCTTTTACAGCGCGATATGAACGCCCTCGCACGAACTAACCGCTTCCTTTACGATCTACTGAACATACACCTCTACCGCTACAACGTACAACACTCTGGTGGCTTCGCGTTGTTATGGGCTGCTGAACGTGGACAACTGGGCACGGCTCGAATGTCGCTGGAGAAGAGGGTCGGCGTACAACCCACAAGAGACCGCATTCGGGAAGCATCGCTACTGGCGGCGAAGAATGCGCATGGAGAAATTTTGATGCTGCTGGTTGAAAACGGCGCCATTATCGACAAACCGTTTGTAATGTTCGATAACCCAATCCATGCTGCTTCGGCTGAAGGCCATGAGAAGGTGGTGGGGCTGCTGCTCAGCAAGGGCGCCAACGTCAACACACGGGGTGGACCATATGGCAACGCGCTTCAAGCGGCTTCGACTTACGGCCATGGGAAGGTGGTGGGGCTGCTGCTCGACAATGGCGCCGAGGTCAACGCGCAGGGTGGATACTATGGCAATGCACTTCAAGCGGCTTCATGGAGAGGCGATGAGAATGTGGTGGAGCTGCTGCTCGACAATGGCGCCGAGGTTAACGCACAGGGCGGATATTATGGCAATGCACTTCAAGCGGCTTCAGCCGGAGGCTACGAGCAGGTGGTGAGGCTGCTGCTCGACAATGGCGCCGACGTCAACGCACAGGGCGGGTACTTCAGCAGCGCAATCCAGGCGGCTTCATGGAGAAGCGATGAGCAGGTAGTGAAGCTGCTGCTCGATAATGGAGCGGAGGTTAACACACAGGACGGACCGTACGGCAACGCACTTCACGCGGCTTTAGTTGAAGGCGATGAGAATGTAGTAAAGATGCTGCTTGACAAGGGTGCCGACGTCAACTCGCAGGGCGAAGAGTACGATAGCGCGCTTCAGGTGGCTTCAGATAGAGGCGACGAGCAGGTGGTGAAGCTACTGATCGAGAGGGGCGCCGACGAGCAGGTGGTGAAGCTGCGGCTCGAGAGGGGCGCCGAGTATCCATGGGAAGGGTATGCCAATTCTTTAGGCGACACATAGAGAATGCTTCTTCTGGTATAATGTATAGTTTTTGGTTACTCTCACGGTCTTGTGGCAAGTCTTGCACCACATCATTGATCACAACAATCTTGTGGACATGACTATGCCAACGCAAATAATGAAAAACAAACGATTGAGGGACTGGTCAGAAAATGGTACGGACGTAACCGATATCAATAAGTGATCAAGCCTTAAGCCAAGGCGCAATGAACAAACTCATCGCCAAAAAATCGATTCAGAAACACTACCGCCTACCATTGTCTACAACATCCTCATCCTTCTACGAATAATCATCAACTGCTCTATTAAAAAGGTCACTCTTACAAGACTGCTAATCCAGTTAGACTGCGTGGCTTTGAGTCATTGAGTTGCCGCCACATCGTAATGTCCTACATACAATGACATCTCCTGAAATAGCGTCCACTACATCTTGAGCACTCCTGAACTCACCCTTTCTAGCAACCCTCAATGACTCGTCCGCACGAGTAGCTCTGCACATCTAGGTATTCCATTCTTGAATGGCGGGCTGCTACCTCTTCCTCTGCCAGGGAATTCCATGGCTCGTGATCGGACATTATGAAATAGAGAGTGGAGCCCAACACGAACAGATCCGACTTGGTGTCTGGTGTTGCAAGTGGATCCCTCGGCAGAAAAAATTTGAATGCTCTCCATGGCAGCCCCATCCAGAGCGCCAAATAGGGATCCAGCGAAGTCGCAGAGTTGGATGTCGAGATGCTCGTCGAGAAGGAGATAATTTGGATGGATATCGCTGTAGATGACGCCCTTGTCATGGACAAAGGCGAGTGCCTTGGCGGCTTGCTTTGCCCACTTCCTCCGTAGAGGCTCTCGACTCTCGCTAGGATCGTGACATCATTCCTGAGATCTGATGTGTCTGCGAAGCTGCCTGAAGTGTATGTCCAAGGTGTCTGCAGGAAAGAGGCGGTATGCGGAAGGTCGAATGGCGGTGGCGTGGACAGTCTGGCAGTAGCGACGGGTACTACATCTGCGACAAGCTTATAGACCTCACCCCAGATGATGGTATCGGTCTCCTTTCTGAGGACGGCTTCGAAGAGAGGTGAGATACGTTCTAAATCGAAATGGCTCGTGTCCACGTGATCGCTAAGCCTGGCGAGATCCCTAGAAAGATTCGTTTCGCCGTGATGAGAGGGCAACCGACGAGCGACCGGAAGGGCTTTCAGCGCTAGGACAAGGTTGGAGGCATGATCTAGAAGGCCTGGGTCTATATTAGAAGAGTATCGTGACAGGCTCCATACGCTTACCTTGGTTACTGGAGCTGAGACCCTGAAATGCATCCAGCCCGTCCCCAATGGGGGTTGCTTCGATCAGCGCTGAATACGGCGGATCGGTCATAGCGATGGAGCGCGACGGACGCCGTGCTTAGAGAGTCGATGAGAAGGATGGTGACGGCAGATTCAGAGGGCGGGAGAAGATGGAAAGTGGGCGCTGGTGTAGAGAGATGGACGTGGTGGCGAGGAAGTCGCGTTGGCGGGGGTGAGCGCGGTGAAGGAGCGCGGTGAGGGGCGATATTCCCCTAATGTAGCCAAGCCGCTAACACTGCAGAACGGAAGGCCTAGTACCAACCTTCGAGGGCCGGCGCGAGGAGAGCGCTATTGTAGCTATTCTAAGATAATTATCAAGGAATGCAACTAGAAGGGCCAAGTCTATATACGAGGTGGGTGTACCCGTGCGTCATCACCCAAAGGTTCTCCAGATTCTAGCATCATCCGAAGGAAAGTGAATGCTCTGATCATGTGATCTCGCCTGAGGTCCTTCCTCATGTGTTCGACTCTAGGAGCTGTTACAGTAATTACACTGGCCATCTTTGCGCAGTTTTCTCCTGTTTCTACCAAGCAGAGGCATCTATTTACTGTTGTTCTTAGCGCTGAAGCATGATATGTCGTATCGATTTTTGGCTATACTTACTTCTGGAGAGCTTGGAGGGGTCTTGCCTTGGCAAGCGGGGCAGAGCCCTAGCAGATTTTGATCTTTTGGGTCGAGAGCCTGTGGAAGGTCTTGAAGAGATGGGGGCTTACTGGATGTACTGGGTGGAGGAAGACAGAAGGCCTGGTCAGGACGTTCTAAAGCGTCTTGGCATCTAACTATATTGTAGGAAAAGAGGCAGTCACACTCAGCGTAATGATGGTACATTTACGAGCACATTGTATGAAAACAAGCAAAGTAGAGGCTGAGTCTAGCAAAGATAAAAAATTGTTGTTGTCAAAATAAAGAATTGTAGTTGTATTGGTATAAGTAGTAGTAGAGTAGGCAATTTATAGTCGTGTTCAAGATGACGCGACTTGCAAACGAACAGTTACCTACTATTCGACATGACTATAAAGGAGTCAACGTGCTGCCGTATAGAGGAGTGAACGTGCACTCTTATAGGGGACTCTCTATACACTCCTCTGTTTTGACCTCGGGAACTGAGCTAACAATCGCTCTTGCTAGCCAATCCCTAGCTACTAGTTGAACTCGCACTCCCTATACACTCCCCTGTCTCGAGCTCGAGAACTGAGCCAACAATCGCCCTCGCCAGCCAATCCCAGACCATTCTACACTAAAGCCTTCCTACACGGTGCCGTGCCTATTCTAACGGCCTCTATCTCAATAACTCCTCTCTAGAGCCTGCGCCGTACTGTTACGCTCCCTGCCTCACCGCCCATGGCCAATTCTTCCAAACCTGTCCCAACCTCTACACGCGTTGCATCCTCCAGACTATAAACTGCTACAAAAGGCGATATACTTGCTGCGCAGTATAGCAGATCACTAGAGTACTGCAAGATGTAGTCTTTAGCAACTAACATGCAGCCTAGGCTAAAAACGGGGATTTGGCAGAGTAGTCTCTAAAACAGAATCTAATAAGGGCTTATGTGCTAACTTCTGCTGCTTAAAGCGTCCTTTACAAAGGCTTACCTGTAAGCTACACTCGAAACTGTACAACTATACAAGTTGCCCTCTTTATTCTATCAAGCACTGTCTCAAAGGTAAAGTCGCCAATCAACATCCTTCTAAGTAGCGCTGCTGGCATCAACCTTTGAACCGACTAGCCCAGGTGTACGGTCGCCCGCCGATCGTCGACTCCGGTTATAACCTAAAGAAGGAACTGTAGGAGTCCTCACTGTCGGCCCACACCCTAGCGCTGTTAACCCGGTGTGTACGGATAAGAGCAACAGCGTTCCTCATACCCCCCCCTCTCTCCCCATCTCGTGGGTCGATGCTCGGCCTATTCCCGAAGCTCGCAATGGCTTCGACACGGTAGGCGGAGAGGTCAACCGTACTGGTTGGGTGGTTGAAGCTATCCCTTGTGTCAATCTCGATGGCGATGTGCCATGCACGAGTACCTAACTACCCACCTAGTCGGCACGTCGACGGACATTGTAGATTCTATTACCTCATCGTAGCTTGAAGGGGGTGTGCAATAGTTGTTGTCTTCGTCGCCCTTGCTGCGTAGTAGTAGAGTACTTTGCTTTCCAGTAGTTTTCTACTCTTTATTCTTTAATTATATTATATAAACTTGCAATCTTATACCTTTATATTATATAAGCCTATTTTAGCTTTCTACTATTTTTTAAACTATTATTTCTTTATTATTGTATAATAACTTTGACTTAACTTAAAACCTTTATAGATAAAAATATTTTTATAAGTAGTAGAATGCTATAGCTTAAACTTATTGTATTATAATTAAACTTTATAGTTTTAAATAGCTTTAAAAATTTCTATAGAAATCTACTATATTTATAAAAGTATTGAAACTTATACCTAATACTCTTAAAGTATTTGAATGCAACCTAGTAAACCAACTTTGTTATTAAAAATCTTATAACTAATTTTCTTAAGTAAGGATTTATAAACAGAAAGATACATAAGTAAGCTACAAAAGATATCCGCGTTCCTAGCATTGAAATGTTAATTTAGTCTTAGAAGCACTTGGGAGAAATATCGCTTTGGGCTAGCGTGCTAGTGCACTTAGCGCTCCCGCTATACCACACTAAGAGATTTCGCCGATACCACACACACAAAGAGATATTCGCCCGGCCCTTTCGCACTGACCCACCCACCGCATTCATTTCATAGGACGATCGACAACCCAAGCATAACTCAAGCACAACGCGCTATCAGCCATGGCTGCAACGTTCGGCCGAGCCTCCGATTTCCTGTCTGAGGCGGATCTGCTCCGGTTCCGTGGACTGACGAACCTGTTGCGCGCCACAAACCGCATAGACGACCGTACACAACAGGGCGGTCTCGGCTTCATCTGCGACAATAAGAACAGCAAAAACAATGTGTTGTACCGAAGGCTTGCGGAATTTGCCGACCTGCTTGTTCGCCATTTGGAGGTGGTCGCCGTGAGGTCTGCAGATAAAAATGGCACTCTTGTCCAGATCTTGACCGACCCTGACCGCGACGATGATGAGACAAGCGACGACTCCCTTGAACTCGATGACGAAGGCGATGCAGGTATAGGACACGTCTACTGCACGGCCAATCCTGATCCCGAGACGGACAAGAACAAAGGCAACAAAAAGAAAGGCATGGAAAACAGAGTTGCACCGCTGTTGGTGGAGATTATTGCCGAACCAGCAGAGCCTATGGACTCAGCTGGAGCATGGTTGCTGAAACATACAACCGGCACCAAGAGGAAAGCCCCGAAGACGAGCATCACCCTCGATAAGCATGGTTCAATGCTGGTTTCGTTGATCACTGCTACCCATGAAGCTAGCGATCATGACGCCTTGAGCACAACAACAGCAAGATTACACAACTACGTCCTTCTTGCTAGTATTGCGAAGATCCGTGGACGTATTATTCGCGGTACAGCTCTGCATGACCGAAACCTTTGGGAATTCTTAACCAAGCAGTCCACAGATGTGCACACTGCTCCTGGGACTGAAAAGGATATACCCTTCCAGCCTTCGAATGCAAAAGGCATGAAGATCCCGGGTACGATATTGCGGTTGATCCTCGCATCCTTAAGAAATTTGAAGACTGGTCTTGCTCCCGAGCTGGAGCCTTGGCTGGAACGAACCGATGAGGTCGAATACACAAACGATACGCGACCTGTCTTTCAGACATTGCTTAGCGGCTTACTTATTGCTGTGAATGCTGCCCTCTTCGACTTGGTAAATATCAAAAACAAACGGCTCATGGAGAAAGGCAAAGGCAAATTGAGTGAAGAGCAAGTCGCCAACGCCGCCCTAGACCTAGATGACTACGCCGAGGTCGCCAGCCAATGGTTAAGTTTACTCTCATTACTGCTGGATCAAGTGAGGCCTGTGGTGCAAGCTCACCTGTTGTACCTGAAAGATGTCTTCGCCATCACCAAGGTCAAGGTTGGAGAGAAGCAGATGCGCGACGCACCTTCATCAGACCGACTTGGGCAGCCTTCATCGGAACTCGGCCCATATCAGTCGTCGTCATCAGACGGCGGTCTCGGGGACTTGGAAAGTGGTCTCGAAAAGACAGTCATAAGCAAGAAAGGAGCGTATACTGCAGACTTTGAGGAAATTGACTCAGCTGGACTTCAGCAGAACTGGGATCTCGCAGCATTGAAGTATATGGATCTATTATGCCTTCATCAAAAAGCAGTCAACAGTCTAGGCAAAAGTTCTGGCAATATACACGACATACAAACACGCGAGTTCTTGAGAGCTGCTAGGTTCGAGTACGTGCGTTGCTTCCAAGACCAGGCAGATGGCAACATGATGTCGATGAGGAAGGCCATGGAGACTCTCAAGTTCCCCTCGGGCAACGAGATTGGACCAGACAACATTGCAAAAATCAAGGCTTTCATCCTGGAACACGAGAAGACAAAGGACGGAAAGTCTGTGATATCGGATACGAAATGGGAGGACGAGAAAAGTTTCGATGGCAACTTCCACTGCGAGACTCTGCTGTTGTCCCTTCAGCTTCTTCACAAGATACAAACGGCCCGCGACGAAGTCAGCCCTGATGAGAACAGCGAAAATTCGTACCTCCGACTACCACCCAAAGACATCGTTGATAGATTTGACGACTCCGCGAAAGTTCTTCCCGTATCGAAGCGCTGCTGTCCGGCATGCCACGCACTTATGAAGTTCGTTAATAAGAAAACCGACAAAAAGATTCTGTTTCCTGGACACCACGAGAACTGGTTCACGGCGGCGTTACCTCCTTGGATTCCGCGAAAGGCCGGCAAGGCTGTGATTAAGGCTGCTGAGAAAAAGCTCGTGGAGAGGATTGAGGAATACCTGAAATCCGGCACGCCACCTTCGGATTCCAGCACAGGAACATCACCCATTATGTCTTACGGCGTAGGGGGTTTAGTTAATGTTGGTTCTGGCATTCGAACCCCTGCGGACCGGGCGAAGGACCGGGCAGAAAAAAGAAAGCGCAAGGAGTTGGAAAAAGAATCAGATGACGGTCGCAGCTCGAGTCCGACCAAGAGGCGCCAGGAGATGTGATCATCATGGATGGCCATGCAACAGCAAAGGAAAGTGGGGCTTGCGAAGAGAGATGAAGGCCTGTGTTTCTCAGGCACGGGTCGTGACTTATAATAATGCTGGAAGGCAGAGTGGTTGCAATCTAATCGTAGGCTCGTTACTCTCTAGCTAGCAGACAAATAAAAAATAAACTTGCTTGAACAATAACCTTCTCTACTACCTTATTAGCATACCTATTATAAATTCTTAGATTAATAAATTATACTTAACTAGCTTTTCTTTTCTCTTTTACTAACTCTTTTTTTATTCTTTAATAAATATTTCTTTTCTTTTTACTTTTTTAATACTATTATATACTTAATTTATATAAATTAATATTATTATACTTGTATAAAGTATATACTATTTAAATTTACTTTATAAATAGTATTATTAATAAATTAAGCTTAAGTATTTAATACTATAATTTAATATAATATTATATTACTATCTTTTAGCTAAAAGATAAAGTTAATTTTAAAATAATATAAAAACAAGTATAATTTACTTTAAATTATATAGTATATTAAAATAGTTAGCTTTATTTTAATAAATTTAAAATAGAAAAAAAAAAAGTAAATAAAAAAGTTAGTAATATATATATTATTAATATTATAATAGGCTATACTCTAATTAGCTAAGTTTCTTTAAGCTTGCTTTTTGCTTATACTTAGTACTACTTAGTATGCTTTTAGAACTAGTTATACTTAAAAACTAGTATACAAGCTTAATATAAAAGAATAGTTAAAAGGTAACTAATATTACAACCTAAACCTATAGAAGAAGGTTTAGGCAAAGCCTTAGAATTTACAAACTAGAGCAGAGTTAGAAGGCTACGTAACACGTATGCAAAGCTTTAGTAGAAGGACTTGTATATATATTATGTAAAAGACTTTAGTACTAAATATATATATAAAAGCCTTAGCACAAGAATCTATATATACTTTATAAAAGAGTAGATATATAAAAACGTTTAAATACTATAGATAGAAAGCTCTTTATAGTTATTGCTTAATATACTATCTTGTCTTTAGAATATTATTATCTAGTTCTACTCTAAAATACAAGAAGATTACTTAAATACGTATATTAGTATTCTATTATCTTATTCTAGAACTTAGTAAACCTTAGCACGTAGGCTTTCTATACTTAGCTAAAAGCTATATCTTACGCAACCTTTTGCTTTTTTTTAATTAGTTAAGTATTAAAAGGCTAGACGTTAACAAAATAACTACCTAACTATATAAAGACTAACTAATAAACAAGAATTACCTATAGAACCTAAAGAGTACAGAACCTGCTAATATAAATATAGTAACTAAAAACCTAAACAAAATTATAGCTTAGTTACGCTATTAAGTTAATTACCTTAAAGTTTTTAATAAAAAGTTAACAAATACTTATAATATAGCTATAAGCAATTATTCTTTCTATATTAAAACTAAATATTCTAAACTATTTAAAAAAGAAGCTTAGATATTAGAAACTTTTCTTACTACTATAGATATTTTCTTTTATATAGAACTAGAAAACTTCTTTAATAACTATGTTAAGATTCTAGATACTACTACTAATTTTACTAGAACTCTAGTAATCTAAATACAACTCTATATTAAAAAGTTTATTATAGAATAATATAAAGTAGGCTTTAAAATAGCTATTATATTTATATTGTAGAGTACATTTAAAAAAGCTATTTGCAAAATCTATAGCAACAACAATAAACAGGCTGTAGCTATTAGAGAACTTAAAAAACTTAAGATAGTTTAATACAATATCTAAAACTATACTACTTAATATTAGCAAGTACAAGCTAAAGCAAATATTAAAAATATGCTAGCTTTAAAAAGGTACTTCTATAATAGCCTTACTAACTATATTAAAAACAAACTATTTAAAAGTAACAAACTAGCAAACCTTTAGAAGTTAATAGACAAAGCAACAAGAATTTACACAAGATCTAAAAAATAGTTTCTTAAAAAACAAAAAAAGCCTTACTATCTTTTTAGCAATTAATTTTAACCTAGAGTACTTAGAAAGAATTACTAAAGGAATATTATTATATACAACGCTTTAATTACAACTAACAAATATAATAGTAGAAAATAAAAACCTAGCGCAAAGAAAAAAAAGAAAAAAAAACTTTATAAAAAAAAAGCTTACTTCTACTATAAAAAAGTTAGCTATATAGCTAATAGCTATTTAAACAAACTTTAGAATACTTTTACAAAATTTAGAATAATAACTATATAAAAAAGAAACCTAGAACTGCTTACGTAGAAAGAAATTAAACTATGCTTAGACTAAAGACTATACTAGATCTATGCTAAAGACAACTACCTAGCATACAACTATACAACTCTATACTAGAAGGTAGTAGTTTTTAGCAACTTATATATAGTAGAGGCTTTGTAAAAAGCAGCTTTAAAACAATATAGTATAAAGAACTCTGCTAATAATCTTAGCAACTTTATAAACAATATTATAGAAAATAAGCTTAAATAGCCTACTAGTTAAAACCCTCTAGCACAAGAACTTTAGAAGAAGGTAGACTAGACTAGCAAAGTAATTAACAACCTTACCTACCTTGTTTTTAGCAACTAGAAGCTTGTTAATATAAAATAAACAAAAGTACTAGCTAAAAAAGCTCTATAGTTCTATAGTATACTAAAAGAAGAATAGTACTACTATAACATACTTTACAAGTAACTAGGCTACACAAGTAATTAGGCTACTTCTACTAAGACTCTACTAAAATCTAGTATAAAATAGTACAATACTTAACTATGCAGTATTATACTATAGTCTATAGTAAATTATATTAATCTACTGCGTTTTCTACCTTAGATTTGCACGTACGCAAGTTGTGTTCTGTTTTGCTACACTGCCTGCAACGCCTTTGAGTCTGCTTGCCTTTATTAACGCGCACTCTCTTCTTAACCTTCTTTCTATTACTACAAGCGCTAAACTTCTTTAGAGCACTTAAGCGTGCTTCTTTCTTAATTGTTAGAGTTTCTTCCTGCTAAACCTGCTTTCTTTTGTGCAATTTACGCTGCGTAGCAGCCTTATTAGCTGCTTAAAGGCTGTTAATTTCCTAACGCATTAACACTATAGAATGCGCTATTACCTTAGCGCCTTTAGTAAGCTAATTAAGCAACTTAAA
>MU002232.1:0-27664 GCA_010093585.1 Melanomma pulvis-pyrius CBS 109.77
CCCCACTCGCAATCTCCTCGAACCAAATTCCCAAACCCTCCACATCACCAACACCAAACATGCCTACATTCACAGTCTTCAAGGGCTCCAAAGAGGGCAAGATCATCAAGACCGAAACCACACGCCCCTCCCTCCAAAACGACCAAGTCCTCGTCAAAATCACCGCCTCAGGCCTCTGCGGCACCGACGAGCACTACCGGCACGCCGACATGGGCCTGGGCCACGAGGGCGCCGGCATCGTGGAAGAACTCGGCCCGGGAGTCAAGGGCCTGAAGAAGGGCGACAGAGTCGGCTGGGGCTACCAGCACGACTCGTGCGGCCAGTGCGAGTGGTGCCTGACGGGGCGCGAGACCTTCTGCGAGCAGCGCGCCATGTACGGGTACGCGGACCTGGACCAGGGCAGCTTCGGCTCGCACGCCGTCTGGCGCGAGGCCTTCCTGTTCGCGATCCCGGACGGCATCACGGACCAGGAGGCGGCGCCGCTCATGTGCGGCGGCGCCACCGTCTTCAATGCGCTCAAGATGTACAACATCCAGCCGACGGACCGCGTCGGCGTCATGGGCGTCGGCGGCCTCGGCCACCTCGCCATCCAGTTCGCGAGCAAGATGGGCTGCGACGTCGTCGTCTTCTCGGGCACCGAGGGCAAGAGGGACGAGGCGATGAGGCTGGGGGCCACCGAGTTCGTCGCGATGAAGGGGCGCACGGAGCTGAGCATCGGGCGCAAGTTGGATGCGCTGCTCGTCACGACGAGCGTGCAGCCTGGTAGGTTCACACACTCCTTTTCCCCAATCTCATCCTCGAATAGACAGGGTGGGATTTTTTTGCATGTTTTTTTTCTTTTCTAACTTTGGTAATAGACTGGAACTTGATTCTCCCCACCATGGGGCCCGACAGCAAGATCTTCCCCCTCACCGTCTCCATGGACAATTTCTCCATCCCCTACATGCCCCTCATCATGAGCGGCATTCGCATTCAGGGCTCCCTCGTTGCCGCCAGGAGCATCCAGCGCCACATGCTGCTGTTTGCTGCGCAGCACCAGATCAAGCCCATCATGATGGAGTTCCCTATGAGCGAGGTGGGAATCACGCAGGCCATGGATACTCTGAGTGACGGAAGCATGCGGTACAGGGGTGTTCTGGTCCCGCAAAATTAGGAGGCGAGTGTCAGTGTTGAAGTGGAGTTTTAATGGTCGGTTGGCCGACCCTGTCGGAGCGTGGATGTCCCTTGATAGTTTTTTCTTGTCAATATCAAGCCCCCTTATATAGAATCAAGCGTTTTGCATAGATTCCTGTCTTTCTTCTCATTGGACTTACCCAAATAATCATCATCATCATCGTCCAATAGCTCCGTTCTCCGTCGTGCATCAATACAACGCAAGCAGCGTAGTCAACATGTCCCTGGGCGAGGAATTCTTTACCGCGTCCAGCGCAGCCGGGATACTGACGACGGTGCTGTACTCCATCATGCGCGCGCGGTGATCCTCGATGAAGCCCTGTCCGGTCTCGT
Organism: Melanomma pulvis-pyrius CBS 109.77; assembly: GCA_010093585.1. NCBI lineage: Eukaryota > Fungi > Ascomycota > Dothideomycetes > Pleosporales > Melanommataceae > Melanomma > Melanomma pulvis-pyrius. The sequence goes on from MU002232.1 coordinate 1,507, forward strand.
CCTCCAACGGCACCCTCAGCGCCCGAAGGAGCTCATTCCTATCCTTCTCCACGGGGCCCCTCCACTTGGCACTCCCGCCCCCGTCTACGCCGGGCGGTCCCACCTGCGGCGCCGCAATCGAGACCCCCGTAGCCTGGTCCGCCCGCCCCGGAAACAAGGCCCCGACCAACGGCCCAACCCTCCGAGCGTACCTGCCGGATCCCATCTGGCGCCGCGCTTCATCCAGCTCTTGCTCCCAGGCCCGCTTCAGCCTCCTCATCTGGTTGCGCAGAAACTTCTGCTGGGATGGCCGCTCCACGTGGAAGAAGTCGTAGGCCGACTCCTTCCATAGCTGCACAAAGGCTTCGCGGCGCGTGAAGACGGACGGCTCGTTGTGCGTCTCGATCACGGCGTTGAGATAGGCGAGCCCGAAGCGGCGTCCGGCCGGGGGAAGGTGGTACGCGGTGTAAGGGTTTGTGGATGTGGGGGCGCTGACGAGGGCGACGAAGATGGCCGTGTTCCAGCGCGCGCTGTCGTGGTACCGCGCGAATTGGTGCAGGGGGTCGAGGCGGTAGAAGAATATGGCGCGGGTGAGGGTGAGGGACTGCTCGGCGGCGTCTTTGATGGCGAGGACGTGGTAGCGGTTGCGGCAGCGGTTTATGGCGGCTCGGTTGGCGAGGAAGTAGGCGAGTTGCAGGTCTGCTGGGATGCTGTGGGGAAAGGCTGAGTGCTGGGGTTGTGAGTTGGGTTGAGGCAGGGCTTACTGTGGGAAGTGGGTTGCTTTGGGGGTCTGGTTCACAATGTCGGCGAGCGTGAGGACGGGGAGATGGTTGTTGGGCATCCCTCCGAGTTTGCGGAGGAGGAGAGCAGACAGCGTCTTCTCGTCGATATCCTCGTCGTGGTGGTCCATAGCGGACGTACATGGAGAGTACGCTGGGGTGAGGACTTGGTCTTTCGGCAGACTGGAGCGCTCAAGGGGGAGGGAATATACATGACTTGGCTCGTTGGCTCTGTGCCCGAACTTGCTTGTGTCTGGCGGTGGAGTTTGTGCGATCCCTCGCGGTTTGAATTGACCCATTGAAGGCAGACCTTGGGCTGAGGGCTTCTGGGAGGGAGTTTGGTCGGGCTCCATGGTGGGCGTGAGCAGAGCTTGTGTGGGGACTGGAATGGGATCCGCGGGGAACTCGAGAGGCGGCGCCGACAACTTCTAAAGTCTACTTATCGTTGCAATCCAAGATGGGTGTGGGAAATTGTGTGTGTGTGTTTGTGTGTGTGTGGGTTGGAGGAGAGAGACGGAGAGTCGAAGCTGGGCGGGTCCGCGTGATGGCTCTTTCACTTGCGCAACTCCACGTCTCGCCCCACCATTTTTGTTTGTTGATGTTTGCTGCACCAGGATAAGCTTTTGTTTACCATGCCGGTTCCCGTTTGAAACTGCAAAGAGGGAGAGGGCTTGGCATTCGGGTTGAAGGAGACATTGAAGGAGACATGTAGACACAACGCGCTCACTGCGCTGTCCCTCCACCACGATGACCAGATATGGACAGAAAACCTGATGGGAAATAAGGAAATCGTCGTCTGATTCTGGGCTTGTAATTTACCTTAGCGTGGCGTGTGGCGATGTGATGGGGATATGCTTCGCAGTTGCGGTCCTCAAGATCCATATCAACATATTCGTCTTGGGTCTCCAAGGCTTTCAACTTAGCCCTAGAGTTTGCCGCCTTTTCTGCTTCGAGAGCCTCGTAACGGCTGATACCCTCCCAGCTCTTTTTTGCAGTTGTATCATGCTCTTCTGCGCCACCGCTAGGCCACATTTCTAAAACATCCCGTTGGTAATTTTCTTGCTGCGCGTATCCTCGAGTCTTCCCGGGGTTCCCAAGCACCTTTCTAATAGTATTATTAGGGGAATATACAGAAAACGAGAAAGAGGCAAAACGTATCAACACCCCAGAACGTATACAAACGGCTAGCTAGCAAGGGAAAAATTATCTAAAATACTACAAACAGCACATGATACAGAGATATATCCCAGGGGTATCTAGCGAAAGTCCAGTCCAGTCTAATCCAGTCCAGTACATCCATGTTCCCACAAACAAATCAAAAGTTTCCAAACCAAATCACCAAGCCGATATACAAGTCGCTCCCGCTGTCTAAACGCCGTCTTGAATCTATCCTCTCTTGCACCAGATTATCTATTACCTCTCACCCTCCCTTCGACCTTGTCACGTCCTCGTCTCTAACATCTCTCTCCACCTCCCAACCCCGAGCCTCGCCCCCTCCTCCTTTTTCAATACCCCCTCAAACCACTGCTCCACATCCCAGCCCAAGTCCCGACTCAGTCCTCTCAACCTCGCCAGATTCCTGGGTCCTAGATCCCCATACCCGGCGTACAGCAGCGGTGTCCCATGTTTAACCATCTCGCGTCTCCGAAACACATTTGCGCCCGCGCAGTCAAACGGCGAGGCGCCAATGGCAAGGGTGAGAAGCGTGAGCGCGAGGGACCAGAGATCAGACTGTGCCGACGGGGACGACGCCGGGGAGGAGGACGACGAGAGCAAGAGTGGGTCGAGGTAGTCCCAGGTCCCGCCGCCGAGGGGCGCTGCACTCGAGCCCGCTGTGGTTGCCGAAGATATCGAGGCATCATCGGCGGAGGGCAGGAAGACCGAGGACGAGAAATCCGAGTAGACGGCCTTTATCCCACCTCCTGCATCCTTAGACCCCGTGCCATCGCCCTCGAGCAGCACATTCGCCGGCTTCACATCTGCATGCACGACTCCCCTCTGTCCTAGCCACACCAAGCCCTCCACTAGATCCTTCGCCACCTTTGGCCACACAACGGCTAACCTCCTCGCGCGCGCTGCCTCGCTCAAGACACTCCCATCCAACTCTTCCTGCATGAAGGACTCGAGCGTCGTGTCCATGGCACGCAGTACTAGCGCCTCGGTGCGCATATCCTGGCCATAGAAGTCCACGATGTAGCGCGCAGAGTGCGGGAATCGACTCAAGTAGGATAGAATCTTGGCTTCAGCACCAAGGACGCGTTTGGAGGCTTTGGAGGCGGGGTGCTTTATGGCGTAGGAGCGAGGGAGACTTGGCAGAGAGAGTGTGTGTTTCGAGATGGAGGAGGCACGCGATTTGATAGGCGTGATGGGGGGCGTGAGAACGGGGACTGAAAGAGGAGGCTCCACGTGATGTTTGGGAAGACATGGGGTGCCGAGATACACATCGCTCCACAGTCCACTTCCCAGTAGCTTCTTCTTATCTTCGCTCTTGATCTCATAATCCGACATCCAATATATAAACACCCTCAACTCCCTGCTCCCCGGTCCATCAGTCTCGTCATTACTTTCCCGTCCTTCTGAAATAGATGTGCCACGTCCCCTTCGACTCGTATGGCTAGATGTCGAGTCCCCCCTTCGCAGACTGGACAGTGAATTCGCGATGCTAGACACAGAACTAGATTTCGAATGCGTGGCCCATGTTGGTGTGGAGGGCGGAGTGACGGCTCCATTTCCATTTCCACTGCCAGGTTGTAGAGCGTCGCTGCTTGTCGTTTCCATCATGTGTGTGTTTGCGCTGAGTCGGGTATTGGTCGGTGAGTCTGGCGGCGATGTACTGGCGTGGGATTCCATGCGAGAAAACTGGGAGACAGATGGCACCACGAGTCCGTAACTAGAGGGTACCGCCGTCGTGCTAGTAGTTTGGATGCGGATATGGGGTCTTGAATGCGAATCCGGAATCGAGGTCAAGGTCGAGGGGGGTGGCGAGCTGGATTCGTCCTCGTCGTCGACTTGGAAATCTTCCGTTGGAGGGAAAGGGAAACTCGGCATCGTTGCCATTTTCTAAAGAAGTATAAAAGAAAATGCTTTGACAGACAACGGGGACGGCGGAAAGAACAAAGCGATACAAAACGCAGCGTCTCGTCGACGTCGGGGACCTCGAGTCTGGAGCTAGGAACACCTATGCGATAACAGGATCCGGGCCACGGACGCGAGAGATGGTACAAAGGGTATTCGGTGACAGGATAGATATAGTGATAGGAGATGAAGGGTGGCCGGGGACTGTGCTTGTGTGTGTGGAACGGCACGTACAACCAGAAACTAGAGATAGGAGAAAAGGGCCAGATAGACGATACAAATAATGCTACAGGGTTCCAGAACGGCTCAAAGAACAAGCCAAGGTCAAAGAGAGAGATGCATGATTGCGAGAGTGGGGAGTGGGTGCTCGGAAGGCCCGCGGATGGTGATGCAGACGGAGTCACAGATGATGGATAGCGATGGATGACGGCTTCCCCAAGGATATGTAGGGCAAGTCAAGGCGCCACCCGCAGCAAGCCGCGCTGCAGCGTGTGCGCCCAGCATCAGGCAATGCTGCAAATAGCCAGCAGACGAGATGGCGCCCAAGAACCAGTCGATACCCCACGATACGATGAACCCACTCAGTGCCCTTGACGGAGAAATTGTGCTGGGTTGGACTCGGCATCCGAGCGCCGCCGCCCACAGCCTCGCCAACGTGCTCCGTTCTATTGGCCAGCGCGCGTCGTGCCACCACACCACCACACCACAACCGCGCCTCTTCTTGTCCCTACACTTGCTCTTCCTCTTGCTCTTCCTTTTGCTCTTCTTTTTGGTTCTCAATTCCAGTACACGTAATGACGTCGAGCGGCATTCCAAAGAGCCAGCTAGCGGCAGCTTATCTGCAGTAGCCTCAGTTTGTTTGATGCTATCTCATCCACACTCCGATACGATCGGCCTCGCTTTGCTTAATTAGCGCCACCACTTGCGCAACCCCATGCAGGAACCAAAGCAGGCAAACCCCATCGACAAAAACGAAAAAGAAAAAAACAAATGTCCGCAGCCAGAAGCAGCCTCGACGCGGTAATTGATCCTGCAACAGCCAGAGTGCATTTACCCAAGCAGAGAGAAATGGCGCAATCCTTCCATGGAAAGAACAGTCTCTATACGGTAATCAGCCAGGCGAGATTTGCAACCTTCTTCCGTAGTCGTTGGCTGGGCATCTGTTATCTCTTGATTTAGACTCGGCATCACTCCCCGCAAAGAACAGCCGACACACGTAGACACGGATAGCTCGTAGACACACGGATAGACGTAGTGATTTGTACAGCCTCTCAATTCTTCTACAAAGGCCCCATCGCCCTGCCATCTCCAACCCGCGCTGAAGCGGCGAACCGGAACAGAACGGGTTGCGATGCTGCTTTCCGCAATGTCTCTCCTCCTCCACCTCACCCGTCTCGCCTTTCAAAGATAATATTGGCAACGGCCGTAATCCAGCCGCGCAATGCAACCGACTAGCAAAAATGAAAGCTCTGTACAAGTATCATCCAAAATACTGACGCCTCCGAGCTGAACAAATGAAACCCAAATAAACGCAAAGGAAAAAATGGAACCGCCGGAGAGATTATGTAGATGCCTCCACTCCAGACGGCTACACCACATGCTATGTGGGAGGCACTAGAGGAAAAACGCCAACTCGTGTCCTAGGATCCCATGTGGTCGTGGAATTAGAAGAGGTAGATATGCACACGCAATCCATTAGTAATTCGCGCCTAAAACTTCCCCGACGAGCGATCATACATGTCGATGATCTTTTCTTGCTCTTGGCGTCAATGGTCATATCCCGCCCCTCGCTGCCATGGGCTGGAGTTGTTTGCTGTCCGGTAATTTTGTTCGTTCCGTAGGCTGCCTGCTCGTCCCGAGGGGGCTGGGCTACTCCGTCCGTAGTAGGATGGCGGTCCTGCTCCGGGCATTTGCCCTTGGGCTGGGTTCGCTAGACCCGGGCTCCGCGGTGGCGCAGGCTGGTAGTGTTCACTGAAGTGCCCCTCCTTGGCAGCCAATTGTCGGTCGGCCGACATGGTCGAGAAGGAATCTTCGTCGTCTTCCAGTCCAGATCGGGGCTGGTTGTATGCGTGAGTGCCCTTGCCTTCACCTCGGGCTGTCGCACCCAGGGCATCGAGCTCCGTGGTGAGCTGGGTCTGGGACTTGATGAAGGAGCCACGGTCGTCGCGCATTGGCTGGTAACGAGTGTCGGGGTTCTTGGTGAAGATGGCGAATCCGGAGGAAACGAGGACCATGAGAAGGAGCACGAGGGCGAAAATGGCGTTGTAGACGAAGAAGATGACACCCATGACACCAGTTACAATTCCAGGCTGGTTAAACACCTCGGTGAAGACGAGCAGGAAAATGGAGCTGAGGAAGTTGACTGCTGCAATGGCAATGTTGAAACCGTTGGTCTTCTTGTCCATATACGGTCGCAGAACGGAAACAGCAATCAGAAGGCCGGCCTCGATCAGAACGAGAGCAACAGCCTGGACGGTGCCGTTTGACTGAGCCAGGCCGACGAACATGGCCTTGATGAGGAGGTAGCCAAGGACCGGGCCAATGAAGTAGTATGCAGCGGCCTTGAACTGCACATAGAGGAAGCCCCATTTGTTGAGTGCCACAGGGTCCGAGTAGAGAATGTAGGCGGGGTTCTTGTGCATGGTGATGGAGCGCTGCGCGATCCGGATGACCTTGGACGAGGCCCACCCAAGTATGCCAATCATGCTTACGAGGGTGAAGATGGCCAGGACAACTTCGCCAGCCGAGTCGCGCTGCGTAAGCTCCCAGAAACATAGCACCATCATCTGGGGAAATCCGATGAGGATAACACGGAACATGATGCCCTTGAGAACCGTCTGCCAGCCGTTTCGGAAGTCAACAAACTTGTCGCTCTGCATCTTGCCGGCCTTGACCAGACCCTCGAGCACGAATTTGAACGCGATGACGAGGACGACGACGAGGATGACGAAGATGATGAAGAAGGCGTAGCCGGTGAAGAAGATGTTGGTTGTCTCGATGTTGGCCTTGAATCCAACGCGCTTCATGCCGTGAAGAACAAGGCGGTTGCCCTCCTGGAGATTGGTGACATCGGCGTTACTTCGTCCTATGAGACGGCTGATGTGACGGGAGCTCACTTCCAGACCACGCTTTACTTTCTGTACGTCGATGGAGATATTGGAGAGCTGCGAGAGATATGTGGTGGGGGTTCCGCCCGTCGCACGCTGGTACCAGGTAGCCATTCTTTGGAGGAAACCAACGCGGATGATGCCCATGCTCCACTGGAAGTTCTGTGTCCAAGCGGCGACGATGGGTGGCAGCGGGACGGCACACATTCCGATGAAAGCCTGGGCCTGGAAGTATCCGAAGAGTGACATGGCGTTGGCGGCGACGTGAGCGGCGGTATTCGAGTGACCCATGCCAGAAGTGATGGCGGACGCAACCAAGCCAAGACCGGCGATGACGGCCGTGACCCAGGCGACGGCCTTTTGGTCGACAGAGTGACTGTTGGACATCTCGGCTTCGACACAGGCAAGCACCTCGTTGGTGGTCGCGTTCATGATTCGGATGCGAACAACAGCGTCCAGGTCGGGGACAGTGTAGGCGATTCCTAGCAGCAGAGGTTAGTCGGGCGTATCAGGGCGCGGAACGGGCGGACCTACCGGGAATTTGGCTCATGACATCGGGGGAGATGTCTGCGAGGTTAGAATTGAGGACGAGAGAACCGGCGGTCATGGGGCACATGTTGATGAGGTCCTTGTTGGACTTGTCGCACGGATCCAGCTTCTGCTTGAGGGCCGAGTAGCCATAGACGACCAATTCGACCTCAGCATTGACATTGCCGGCGATGGTGGACACTCCCTCGATGTCGAAGCTGAGACTGCGGTTGTTGGGCGTAAGGGCGACGAGGAAGAGGGTGGCCGAGAAGCCCGAGTTGGCCAGACACGGGTTGAGCGACTTTGATGTGATGACGCGTTCGGCGGATGCGAAGGGGAGGGCGGCGGCGAGGAGGAGGGGCGCTTTCCAGAGCGACGGGAGCAACATGGTGGAGGGCGTGCGAGGGAGGTGGTGGACGGGGGAGAGGCGGGTGGCCCTCAGGAGAGTACGTCGTCGGCCAAACCAGCAGGCGAGCGAGCGGGCGTTGTGAGCGAGCGTGTGCGGAGGGTTCGCAGGGCGAGTTTGGAAGGGATGGCGAGTTCAGAGGCCGAGAGGTCGAAAGGGCGGAAGAGGCAGGAAAGGGAAGTCGTGGACGGCGGGCGAACGAGCGTAGGTCGAATGACGAGTGTGGTGATGGCGAAGGGAAGAGGAGGGTGTTGCTGCGACGACTGGAAACCGGGAAGCTGCGCGCGGCAGGGCTAGTGGCGGCTGCGAAAGAGCGGCGCTGGGACCGAGTACAAATGAAGGGGCTAGGATGGGCAGCGATTGTGCGGCGCGATCAGCGGAGCGTCGAGCTTTCCACTGGGTTCGCTGGCCAGGAATTATTACAGTTTTCAGCGGGCGAGGGAGGGCGTTGGGGTGGTGGGAGGGCCTGAGGAGTGCGGTAGGGCGATCGGGGGACGAGATGATGAGGCCTGCAGGCGTCGCGGGAAAGGGGTGTGAGACAGCCAAGGTCACGGGCTGTGCTAAATCCGTCCACGCGGCTTCTGCCCGGCGCGCCGAGTGTGGAGAATGGGCTCCGTGCTGGGCCTGGGAACGCTGGCGGCGACGCAGAGCGTGCCTCAGAAGTGCTGCACACGGCGGCGGCGGGCGTCTTCAGCCTGCCGTTCGTTGCGGCGCCCATGGCTGCGAGTCTGGGAGGCCTTGTGCGCGTCTGCGAGTCTGCTCCCCTGGCCGAGGGCAGTGGAGTGGGCAGCCCTCTCGCTCGCCGCATCGGGCAGTCGCCAGTGCTCCGCCACACCACCACCGCGCGTGCCTCATCTCATCTCATCTCCAGCGCTGCCAGACTCGCGCAATTCAGCAGAGCAACGGACGGCCAATGTGCCCGCCAATGCCCGCCAGCCGCCGCCAATCACTGCCAATCATCGGGGCGGCTGAATGAGTGCTGATCGAGTGCTGATCGAGTGCTGATTGAGCCCGCCGGCAGCCGACCGCCCGGATGCAGCGTCCTTCTCTCACTACCGTACTGTGGTACCAACCGCCATGTCCGCCAGACAGCCTTCTGCATCCACACACACGTGCCTGTAACAGCTCTGAAGCCTCGAATCTCCACGACGCTGCTTGTGTTTAGGACGCGCCCCGTCCGTGCCCTCGCTGTGAGCGAGGCCGTCAGCCAATCACGTCGCGCAATGTGCCCTTCCAAGCCTTGGCCGTCCCCTCAGCGCTCCTGCCACTGACCCCGCCTTATTGCACCTTCTTACACCCACCCCTACACCCGCCTTATTGCATCCACCCATTGCGTCCATCGTCAATCGTCATGGCTACTAAGAGGTCCGCCTCGCCGTTAGCTACAAGCAGTGCCAAACGGCAGAGGCAGACATCAACGTCTCCCTCTGCGAGTCCACTGTATGCTGTGTGCTGTGTGCTGTGTCCCCGGGACCGAGCTGATCGAGCTGGCAGCACTCCCCTCCACCCCCAACCGTCCACCCTACTGAATCTACCCGCCGAACTACGGGTTCATATTTATTCATTCGTCTTCGGCAACTTCATCCATGTCGAGATTGAACGTGCGAATCCTGTGAAACCAAAGTACAACCCGCCCTACTCCACACCACCGGACCGGCCCCCGTTCCCCTCCGACGAGTCCGACGTTTGGGACCGTTGGGTCCACCCTCGAAGTCTACGCTTCTACCTGTGCAAATCAGCCGTCTCCGAAGAAGACGCTTACCGGCGTTCGCAAGACTCGTCGCTGAACGAGCAGCTTCCAGGAGACGAAGAGCACTATGCCAACTACTGGAGGGCGGGAGACACCTTCCACATCGATCCGTGCTTCCCACGTCACAAAAAGTGCGTTCCAGAAAAGCAGCGCGACCTTGAATGGATGTTGACTCCGAGAGAGCGAGAGAGACAGAAAAGGTCCCCCTATGTATGCATTTTCAAAGCTATTGGCATCCCCCTCCTCCAAACGTGCTCCAAAGTATATCGAGAGGCGAAAAACCTTCCACTTTCCCAAAGTACCTTTGCCTTCAGGGATCCTCTTGCTCTGGTTTGGATGCTTTCTACCTTCTCTTTATCTCAGTGCAATCTGCTTACGTCGCTGTGCATGTTCTGGACTGCTGGGGGCGCGGGATACAGTAGCAATGCAATGCCATGGAACAGATGGCTCTTAATCCCAAAACTGACGGACCGTCTCCAAGGCCTGCGCGTCATTCATCTGTCCATCTCTATCCTGCACGTTGGGATGGGGTCCGAGGCACCCCTCCGTCGCGATCTACACACCACGAACCTGGACACTTGGGTAGCGGGACTTAAACCCCTTTGCGAGCTCCCACTTAAGCAAGCAAGGGTCATTATATCCGATGATCCTGATTCAAAATTCGGAGTGAAAGGATACTCAAGTAACCAGTATCTTGCGTATGGTTGGAACTACGACCATGAAAATTGGCTGCATCTACGAGACCTGGAATGCTTCACCGCCGATGAGAAGAGGGGGTGGGCAGAACAATTGAGGAAGCGCTTGTTGAAAGAGACTTGAATGACGACCACAGTGACAAAACCTCAAAGTCCAACTTCCGTGGTTCCCTTCCTGCATCGTCTCCACTCCATTTCACTAAGCATCGATTTCTTCAATTTTACAGACATCAAATCGATATCCACAAGTACAACCACAAATCCTTCCATCTGTCATGTCTCATGACATCTCAGACATCAGCGTCGCCGCATTTTCGTCAGCAAATCCACCGTCAGTCCCATCTCCGCTAGTCCATTCAATCCCCGCAGACCACGCGGTCGATACGATATCGGATACGCGCATGCAACCTCTAATCTCAAATTTCTCCAAACACGAATTTAACACCTGCACTGCCCCAAACCCCAGTTTTCCCACGTACATGCACGGCGATCTTCATTTTTACCCGTCTACGGACCACCCAACAATTACGACGCGCAACAAACGAAGTTTCTCAAGGCACACTCTCCTAGGCGTTTTTGGTTCCCATTTTTCGATTCGCGTTCGTGGCGTGTTCTGTAGTTCACATGTTTGTGTGCTTGGGCACGTGCACACACAAAGCGCCTCACCCGAAGCCCGTTATCCGTCTGACACGGCGCGCGCAATCCCCATGCAACCTTGGCCAAGCACCAACCGCCGGGCTCTTTAAAATTTCTACATGTTTCAGATGACGCGATAAGCTTACAACCCTTTTTCAATCATCCTTTCTGTTTGGGGAATTGGGGCAGACGTCGGGGATTACCGGGCTTGCTCTTTGGGGTTTATGAATACAAGTTGTGGCGTAAGGTTCTGAACAGCCTGGTGGGTTGGCAAATGAATAAAGGGCATTGTAGGTAGAATGCCGATGCGTAGTGCTGATCGGAGGCGGAGTGGGAGGGGAATGGAATGAAGCTGAATGACGGAAAAGGAAAAATTGCTTGGTTTGTTCGTTGTCCTCTATTTTACGGCCTATTACGCTAAAAATATAATGAATCCAAAATTACAAAGACAAAGGGCAACTACCCGAATGCTGGTTTTGCGCCAATCTTTTTATCATCTTATTTCGGAATTGCTACTTCATTATCTCCTCATTCTTCAGTAGGAGTCCGGGGATATCCACTCGCAGACCCGTAGCCCAAGAACCTCTACCAACACTCGCCTCGGCTGTCTTGGGCGCTTCCATGTCGGGAACACCGGTGCTTGCGAAAGCTTGCGACGTTGCCTGGACAAGGTAGGTCGCAGCGGCAACGAACATGACTGAGTGTTACTGTACTTGGACGCACTATGCGGGGAATGTATGGACAGGTCCAGGTCGCCTGGGGCAAAGGATGCCGACGAGCTCTGCCGGACTCGCCTGCGGAGTACGAGTGGAAGGTGGGACACTGGCTGTTGGATCGAGCACGGCGAGGTGAGCTGGTGCGTGTTTTGGCGTGGGCCGAGTTGGGCACCGGCAGAGGCTCTTGGGGTGACATCAAGAGGAGAGGAGGGAATCACGAGCGTCAGTTGGGCTTGCATGGCTATGGATTCTTTCGGGCGAGGATTGGTGACATGAGAGTCTATCATCGCTTTGGCTTTTCGTTCGACCTCGGACTAGCAAAATCCATTTTTATCCCGCGAGAGAGGGCTGTTGTTCTTTTGCTTCTCTTTGGTTCTATCTGGTGTTGGATCTCCCAAACGACGGAGCTTTTCTTCGGCTTCCGATCGGCAGGACCTTTTTCGGTAGTACATGCTAGGTCTCCAGGAAAACAACCCAGCAAACAAAATGGAATCATGGAAATGCGGGTTCAACATTTGTTTTCAGTCTTCAATTGTGTGTCGTAAAACTTTGGCTGGACGAGTTCTTGCAAGGGGGGATGAAGATGAAACTAAGTTTTCATCGGATTAGCGGGCGTTGCGTGGAGAGAATGGTAAGGAAGATGGTCACTCAGATGGGTCAGGGATGAAGCTCCGTCGAAGTGAACGTAGCATCAGGAAATCACGGGGGAAAGTCCAGAGCAGAGAAACGGAGACGGATTATGGCTCCTACTATCGCTACGAAAGCGCAAACGCTGGTGATCACACCCGATGCTCCTATCTGATTCTCGAACATGCTGTGATTGCCTCAGTGAACAATCCAGTTCTTTGTATGCTATCGAAAGCCAAGGTGCTTGATGACGAGACTGCTTGCTACTTGCACGTATATAAGGAAGAGACATCGCAGCCTTGAAAGTCCTCATCAGCCCTGAAGTCAGTTCCTTCTTTACGTCCTTGCTTGTGGGTTACTCATTCATCGTTTACAACAACTACAATTCACATCACCCATAATGACCGACACCAACCAGAATGAGTCGATGCCTTCGTCTGTTACAGACAAGCCAATCGTTGTCGGTGTGTACGGCGTTTCCGGTTGCGGAAAAACGTACATACTCAACACGCTCAACGGCGAACTTGGACACCCAGACCATCGTTTCAAGTTCGTAGACGGCTCCACTATGATCTCCAATCTTGTCCCCAATGGGCTACAAGAGTTCAAGAAGCTCCCATCGCTGGAGAAAAAGGATTACCGCGAGCGTGCAATCGATTCATTCAGACACGCATGTAAGAGCAGTAGAACAGTTGGAGTAGTCGCTGGACACTATATGCTATGGGACGACGAGAGCGCCGATGCCGGAGAACGAATATGGACCGACATGGATGCAGACGTGTACACTCATGTCTTGTATCTGGACGTACCGGCCGAGACGGTTGCAGCGCGGAGAAAGAACGATACGAACCGACAACGCCCAGAGCTGTCAGTAGAACACCTACGCAAGTGGCAAGATGTTGAGAGAACCCAGCTCCGGGACTTGTGCCGCGAAAAGGGGATTCTGTTCTCGGTGATCTCGGGGTCCTCGGGAACACTGGACTCACAGGATGCTTCGACGGGAAAGATCGTGGCACTGCTCCGAGATTTCCAGCGCCACAATGAAGGCTACAACTTGTGTAGTGCTTCGGAATCTCTGGATGCTATCGTCGATAGCCACGGTCAGACATTGGAGACGATGTTAGTGCTAGATGCGGATCGAACACTTGCTGCCGAGGACACCGGATCGATATTTTGGAAGATGGCCAGCTCTATGAGCGGAAGCTACGCAAACGACCCCCTGAAGACGTTGTTCAAGACCAGAGGATATTCGTACCACTCATTCCGCCAAGCTACGTTGATATATGAGGAGACGGCCGACGATTTCGATTCAATCTGCGAGGGAGTGGCTTCAAAAGTGAACATCTATCCCGAATTCGTGTCCTTGTTGAGACGAATCAAAGAGCACAATCACATCGGTGCTGTCGTTGTGACCTGCGGATTGCGGCGGGTCTGGGAGAAGGTGTTGGAGAGGAACGGTCTCACTCACGTCAAAGTGATCGGAGGATCTCGCATTTCCGACGACTTCGTCATCACGGGGTCGGTAAAAGGTGCTCTGGTCGACCGTTTGCTTGCGAAGAAGCTGTATGTTTGGGCTTTCGGTGATAGCCCGCTCGACCTGGAAATGTTGGAAAAAGCCGATCAAGCGGTGCTCGTGGTTGGGAAGAAGGAGGCTCGAAGCACGACCATGGACGATGCCTTGAACACTGCCATAGATAATGGTCTTCGTGTCCGCCAGGTGGTGGTTCCAAACACCGAAACACCCCGCCTAGATATCGAGAAGGTTCCGTGTATCTCACTGGAGGATTCCCACGTTGTCGATTCAGTCCTGTGCCATCGCATTCCGAAAGGTTCCAACGTCTTTCACGCAACAGGGACTAATACCGCCAAGGTCCTCATGACGGCGACCCGCGATGCAAGGGTTTTCGGCCCGCCGCTCAGAGAAGTCCATCGTCTTGTGGGGTGGTATTTGTCAATGCAGTTCCTGGCCAACTTGATCGGTGTTGAGGAGCACCTAATTCCCCATGTTCAAGGCAAGACCACAACTGGGCATCGTCTCCGACACGAAGAAAGAACAGTCATCGTGCCGCTAATGCGTGGCGGAGAAGCAATGGCATTTGGTGTCAACGACGCATTCCCACTTGCGAGTTTCCTACATGCTAGTGGAATCGAAGACGTGAAGCCTCTGAATCTAAACGAGAAGTGCACTGCGATCTTGGTGGATTCTGTTATCAACACCGGGAAGTCGATGGTTGAGTTTGTAGAGCGCATTCGTGAACTCAACCCGTCTATTCTCATTGTGATAGTCGCTGGAGTTGTCCAAGCTAAGGCTGTTTCGAAGGGCAAGTTCGCAGACGTGCTCTCTCGGGATCAAAATCTGAGCCTGGTGGCGCTTCGGCTGTCGGAGAACAAGTATACAGGTAAAGGAGGAACTGATACGGGACACCGGCTCTTCAACACGACAGATCAGGATTAATATGTCCTATGATTGGAAGAGAAGGCGGACTGGGTGGGGAAGTGTTTTCGGTGATGTGGTGAGACAACCGCACTGTACATAGACTGATAGAGCACAAATGAAACCAAAGATAGTGCATGATGATCATACCTCCCTCGCAATCGAAGACGTGAAGCTCAAAAAAATACTATGACGTCACTGAACTTTCAAAATACGCTAACAAATGAGGTGGATCATTCGGCCCGCGATCGTGAACATGTATCTCTCTTCGTCGATCGAGCTAAATGGCCCATAAAAACTTTAAAAGGTTGACTTGGCGCATTCCATCCATCCCAGGGCCTCTCCCCAATATGTCACGCCTGGTCGCCTAGTGCCTGGAAACATATATCCAACTCTCATGATGACCCAACAGCCCATCAGCATAATCGGCGCCGGAATAGGAGGCCTCACCTTGGCCCGCTGTCTTCTAAAACATGGCATTCCTTCCGTCCTCTACGAGCGCATGCCCACAGCCCCCCGCCACAACTACGGCATCACGTTACACGCATCCTCCTACCGGCCTCTCCTAAAGGTCCTGGAACTTGACGAGCCGACGGTCAAACGCCAGATAGCCGTCGATGGCTCAACAGGCGAACTCAATCCAAAAGCAATGATTATGAAAGAGGGAATCGGAGCGACTTCTTTCCGGGCGAATCGCGAGAAACTAGAGAGTCTATTGAAGGAGGGTCTCGATGTGCGGTGGGAGCACGCACTCGAGAAAATAGAAGAAGCCCCATCGGGATCAGGAATGCTGCTCTGTCTGCAGAGCGGACAGAGGATCGAGAGTCGCTGCGTCATGGGAGCCGACGGCCCTCATTCTACCACGCGGAAATCACTGGCTCCTGAGACTGCGCTCCATGTCTTGCCCTTTGTTGCGTTGAGCGGGAAGCGGCGCGTGCAACGCGTGCTTTTCGACGCCGTGTACGCTGCGGGAATGCAAAAGAGTAATGTCGTGGAGATGAAGACAGGGGTTGCGGTATTGAAGGTAGCCGTTGACGACAAGTCGGAGGATCTGGTTAGTTTGAGTTGGGTTTACTCACGCCCAGCTCGCGGTCCGGATGACCCTCTGCACAAACCGAATCGGCCGAAGGAGGCTGCGACGGATATTCCGGAAGAGTTTCTCCAAGAGATCGCAGTGCTTAGAGACCTCGAACAGCCGTTCGCAGAGGTCTTCGACGTGGAGGCGTTGAGAAAGGATAGAGTGCTTCATTGGCTGATGCGCAGAGCGTTGATGGGCTTGCATGATCTTCAGATGCTAGGGAGGAAGGGTGTGTTCTTCCTGGGGGATTCAGTGCATGCTGAACCTATACTTGGGGGAGAAGGTGCGAATGTGGCTATCAAGGATGGAGTGGAGCTTGCAGAGTGCATCTTGAGGAATGGGGTAGAGGGGATAGGAAAATGGTATGATCAGAGGTATAAGGCTTGGCTGACTGGGTTGGAGAGGAGTGAAAAGAGTATTATTAAGATGCATGACAAGCAGAGATAGATTTAAGGAAGAACTATTTCAATGATCTATAGCGTTAGCAATTACTGGCGAGGCCTCATTGATTTGGAGACTGATCTACACTCTGTCAACGCTTCACTAAAACTCATCCAAAGGGGCAATAAATAGCTGATCGAGTCTTTTAGACACTGTGAATTATACGCTCCATCTAATCCTCCTCCCTCTTCTTAGGCCTCTTCAACGGCGCCGGCTTATTCGCCGCCTCCATCGCATACCTCTCTCTCTTCTCATTCTCCCTATCCACGAACCCCCTCACGTGATCCGGCACTTTCTTCACCCGATTATACGGCCCAACTTGCGGTTCCCCCAATCTCTCATACACGGGCACCACCCCAGTCCAGACGGAATCGAGCACATCCTCCCTCTTCATATCCTTCCTCTCGTCCTCGGGACACCCTTCTCTCACCTTGCCACTCGCGCCCGAGATCTTCATCTTGAGGATCCGCGTCGATTGCATTTCGGCACCGTCGGGCGGGACGCGCGTGTTTTCGTAGCGGTCTGGGACCACGGAGTTGGTGATGAGCTTCATGGCCCAGATCTTCTCTTCGACGTCCTCGACGACCGTCGCATGGCCTTGCAGAACTGCAGAGCGGTAGTTGTAGTTGTGCGAGTTTGGAGTTAGCGTGAGTACGAAGCCGTCGACTTTCGTGGCAGCGACGCAGAGCGGGAGT
Organism: Melanomma pulvis-pyrius CBS 109.77; assembly: GCA_010093585.1. NCBI lineage: Eukaryota > Fungi > Ascomycota > Dothideomycetes > Pleosporales > Melanommataceae > Melanomma > Melanomma pulvis-pyrius. Next base: position 18,453 of record MU002232.1, read on the forward strand.
CCCTCTTCGCCGCGGCTGACGGCGTCGGCGCCCAGTTTCATGAGGCGCGAACTGACGTAGCCGTGGAGGTAACATTTCCAGTCAGACTCGTTGTTGGCCTCGTCCCCCGGGAAAAGCCCCATTTGCCCTATCATGGGGAGGATGATGGGGATGGGGACATTTGGGTCTGGGACAAAGGAGACGTGGAGAACGGGGGTGGAGTTGACGATGGCGTGGATTGTTTCGACATCGTAGGTTGCTATGAAAGTTGGTAGATATACAAGAACGGCAGGGATTGAAGCCTACCTTGATGTTTATAGCGGTTGATGTTGTTGAAGCCTTTCTGAGGGTAAGTTGTTCCGCCATGGTTATGACGAAGGGGACAGTATTCCAAATGTCCCGGCGAACTGTTCCTTTTCATATCTCGGAAGTTCCGCCTATCTCCATCCAGCCTTATCGTTGCTAGCAACGGACTCACACGAAGTGGAGATAAACAATGTGTCTACAGAAAGCTAGGCCCAAGCAGGTAAGTACATCCGAGTAGAGGACCTAATCAACTACCAAGTCAACATGACTGGAGGGCTTGAGAGCATGGCTAGGTGATGGGGCGGATTGGCGATTGTTTTCATTGGTTCAAGAAGAAGGAACGATTTGCAGTATCTTGCTTCGGTTTCCTGGTTTGCGGGGTTTGTGGGGGAACGGAGTCTCATCATGGCTTCTGATCCTCAGTGCTTCTCGTTCCTTGCGCCAAATCAAGAACTTGACTCCTCTAGTACATTAATTTAGGTAGGAGGGCGAAAGGGTCAGCGTGTACTTGTGTGCTGTAATGAGGTTTAGAGATGATGAGGATTTGGAAGGGGAGAGGTCACCTCGGGCAAGACAGCTCGCCTAACACCCGAGCTATAAGTTTAGCTTCGCGGTTCTCCGACCCCAATCTTCTATCAATCTCAAGGCTGAGCTTCTATCTTATTTGCACCCCGCTCTATTCGCGTGGGTAAATAACTCCTGGCTAGAGATACCTAATATGCGTGTGTGAGTCTTCCACGTGCATTGAGAAGCATGCACCAGGGGTCGATTACGCCACCATTAGACTGTCCTCGTATTTACAGGGAAAATAACCCCAAATATTCAAGGCCTTAGCTGCAAGATGAAGAGACGTAATACGGAAACAATCACCTTGTATTACCATTACCATTCATGGGCCGTCTACATCAACATAGCTCACATCCCTTAAACAGTACATCTCTCCCGGATATTAAGCATTCGTCTCCCTCCCCAAATACTCCGCACTCTTCCCAACCTTATGCCACGGTGCAAACGCTGTCTCAAGTTAGCTCTCATGCTCCAGGTTCAATTTATTTTTAATATCAAACTTACGATTCGCAACCCCTTTCAACGCCTCTCCCAACACGGGAAAATGCCTCACTAAAAGCGCCTTCATGCCCCCCTCCCTCACCCACCGCATTCCCACCTTACTGTAGGTCGCCTCGTCCCAAGCCGTAGCAATAAACCGATCACTCTTCAGCCTCCTACTCGCCATGAGGATAAAAACACGAAACGCGGTATCGCTGAAACCGAATCCCTTGGGTAACGGCTCAGCCAGACATCCAACCAGTAAATCCACTTTCTCCACATCTCCAACGTATATGGCGGAGAGTTTGTCCGCGACGGTGGCATTGCCACCTGTGAGCGCGAGGAAGGATTCCGCCGGGGGAAGGTGGAAGAGTCGCCGGAATTGGTTATATCTTGGGACGCCGCGCTCGCGATCCCGCAGGATGTCAATGGTGCCGAGATCGATATGCCGACCCTCCGGAGTATGTAGATCTCTTAGAAAATCCGGGGTATTATTCAGCGTCACCGCGCCGGGATAATTAATCCCAAAGCTGTAAAACACATCTTCAAACTTGAGTCCTCCGTCCGTGAGTGGCTTCCTTGCGTTGCCAAATGCAACATCTTGGATTGGATACGTTTCCTTATGCTCACCAGTCTCAGCGTTGAAGAACGCGATGTCATCTGGGATCAGCGTGTGCAAGCGGTACACTGAAACAAACTCTTCCGTTAAGCTATAGGGCGCGCCGTGTTGCTCTGCGCCGGAGCCGGGGATGCCGGAGATGGACTCGCTTTTCGACACGCGGCCGATGAGGTTGTGTAGCTTTTCGCCCAAGATGCCCCACCAGTTTGCGTCCATGCCGATTTTTAGTGTTGGATGAGAGAGGATGGCGGGCGTCCACTCGACGGTATGGATCTTGGCCATCAACGCGCAATTCACCAACCGTGCTATATCGAAAACCTTTTCTGATGTCCAATCAGGGTATTCCTTGACCAATTCATCGCAAATAGCATTGTGCTCCAGCACGAAAAGCGTATGCAGCATTTCGAGCCCCAGCCACCAGTTCGTCAGGAAACCAGTGATAGGAATCCCGTTTTTGTCGCGTGGAAGAAAAGTCTCGAGAGTTTGGGCATCGACCTCCAGTTTCCCATTGCTAGCCTTCCCACGCAATTCCGTAGTCCGTGCTTCCGAGTTCCCATAAATCTGGCTGCCGTCCCACCAATGCGTGTTCAGATTCTTGTATGCTGGGGCTTCCTCATCTGTTTTATCGAGTGGCGTGTCCGCAAGAGTGGCTTCGATCTTCATCTCCCTTTTCCCTTCCTGCGCACCGTTCCCTCCACTCCACGTATCATTTTCAGGCAACGGCACAGAATACGTCTCCGTCGCGCTATTCTCGTGCATAAACCAGTCATGCACTTGGAACTGGATCCACGCGGCAGCTAGCAAATTCAATATCGTCGCCGGCTTAAATACATCCCGTTTCAACAACTCCTCGCTCACTGTCCTAGGATTCGGGGATAGCATGTCTTCTATGGTGGGCTTTTTGGTCCACTGTCTGTCAACGTTGCGGCCGAATCGCATGCCGAGGCAGCCCATTTTCGGTGCGTCTAAAGCGTTGAAGAGGCCGTCCGAGTTGCGCGAAGTGAGATATTCGTTCGTTTCCATGGCGGGACACCCGGGGGTACCTTGGTAGGAGGGCGAGGGGTAGACATCGTGAAGGTTGTGTTGGCGGAGTTCAGAGCGGTAAGCGCTGATGTTGATTGCGCCGATCAGAGGAGGCAATTTATGCCAGGGAATGAGGCGGTTGACGCCTTTAAAGACAAAGATTAGTACTTTGTCGGTGAGAGATGTTTTGTACGGGGCGGAGGAGCTTGGGGGTGGTGACATGATTATTCTGTTATTAGAGTGGGATACAAAGACGAGATCGCAATATTGAGAGGCGTAGAAGGAAAGTTTAAAAGGTATTAGATACAGCGGAAGTATCGAGATATTGCGACTTTCCCTATGGGTTGCACAAGGCTGGAACGGGAAGGTAGAGTGAGACACAACAACACCCATCAATGTCAAACACGGTCTGCATCTCATATACGTGCTTTCCTTGCTCACGTACGCAGTCGCAAGCCTTTCCAACCACCCGACCTCAGCTCAGCGATAGTAATCGAACACTGCGTAGCTGAACGCGGTGTCAGCTTCGCTACTTCAGCCATCCCACCCACTTTGCTACCAATACCAGCAACCCCCAATCACGTTCGGCACAACATTCTCGCCCTCGTGACAGCTCGCGTAATCTCGCAACATCCTTTCCTCATAGGCAGGCTGATAAAGCGGCTGCAGCCAAGAACAGCTCGATGGGGAAGGGTAATACATAAGATAAGCAGGGGTGTGGCGGGGCCAAAATACCGAGGGCGGCATGTCCGAAACTCTTGTCTTGTAAAAGTAGCAGCTGCCACTAGAAACTGACGTTGGAATAAACTTGCGGCTTGCGCTATATCGTAATGCGTAGATCGCCTAGAAAGCCACAATAGGTAGTTGTGCAGTTGTGCTAGCCCTTTCTTGTGAGAGATCGCCGTCTGGAGGCGAATGTGGTATGGCCCCGCGGTCAACCACGGTCTTCCTTTTGTAGTGTTCTAGTATCGGGAACACTGTGTTTGATGACTTCGTGAACGTAATCGTTCAGGTTCACCCCGATGTCAAGATATCCCTCGGGCGCGCCGGTGATTTCGGTTCCTGCGATTGCCCCGACGACCTCTGCGATGCGAACGCGCGAACCCGATTGCAAATGTCCTCTTCCTCATCAATTTCCCTCATCAGAGACAAGTCGTTGTCCGTCTCACTAGTGGTACACCGCTTGGCAGGCAGATACACAGAGTCGGGCGTTATCAGGCCGTCGAGCGGAACGAAGTTGACGGTTGGCCGTGCTTGCCCATCGTGGATCTCCGTCATGGTTCGCTGCCCCCCGTAGTAATAGTATGGATTGTGCGTCCGTTGAAATCGCGAGAGCTGGCCGAAAATCTGGCGGAAAAGGGGCTGGAGGGATGGGGCCGATGCGGTGACTATGGCTGTATTAAGTTCCACTTGTGACCAGAAGAGGACATATCCGCCATAGTAGCGAGTAAGATTTCCGCTAGTTGCCCAAAGGTATAACCCCCAGATTCGGAGCCCACTCGCAATTGGGACAAGAAGGCCCACACCGAAGACAACCAGGAGGGATATTCGTTTTAGCGTAGGCATACGGAGCTTTACGAGAATCGGCATTGGTAGGACGAGGATTGCGGTGTCGGTAAACATATTGATGCCGGCTTGACTAAAATAGAGCGAGGGTAGTTTAAAGCACTGCATCTTCTCTCGATAGACGAAGATGCCCGGAGTGAGTGCGAAGGAGGGATGCTTGGGACATTCGAAAGCATTGATAAAGATCATCGTCGTGGAGAAAATGGCAACAACAAAAATGGATATGACGACTAAGATTCGAAATGTTCGCTGGGTCGCAATGGTCAAGTAGAAGAAGAGAATAGAGAACTTGACCAGAGCAAGGGCCACGATGTATACGATTTGGTAGGTGTACCATGATGTAGCCGCGCCGACGAGTAGCGCTCGAGTGGCTTCCGTAGAGTCCTACGAAAGGAAGTTAGAAATCGTGCGCGCAAGGTCATGGAGATTCATCTTACAGGCGGCAAATTTGGATCTTTTGCATGCTGTCCGGTTCCATATTTTAATTGATAGTGGTTGACCACACACAAGCCCCAGGTAGCGACCTAGCACTGTTAGTGGGTTCTTTAGACCGAAATTTGATGCTGAGTTCATAGTTCGAAAGATGTGAAAGCGTAATCGATGAAGACTTACCAGTGCAGCGATCATAATGTAATCGTACAACTTTAGTTTCCCTACAACCCATATCCGACAGTAGAACCTTAGGCATTGTTAGCGCTCTACATAAGATGTGAGACAGATACATACCTCATAGCAACGACGATGCTCGAGAAACTAGTCATGGTGTAGGCTGAGATTTCGACAGTAGGTCCCAAATCCCATGGCGCAAACATGTTGCCAGCACGTAGTCTGACCACTGCCAGACTTCGTCGCGACGACTCGAGTATGAGGAAGATGTGCGGAAGTGGGACACAATATCAGGACTGTTCATAGTACGCAGCGTTCCATTTCGCGAGATGGGATTGCAAGGAATATAAGTTGGATCGACAGCGATATTACCCAGCTGATGTCCGGGAGAACGCTTACGAACGTGAGTGGGCACAGGCCAGTCTGGGGTGCATCGGCTTCATTACAGCTGCCGGCTTTTTACCCAATACTGAAATGGAGATGGATAGTTGGGATTTCAAATTCAGTGTCTGAGACGCGCGAGCGAGATGCGATAGGTCACAGTTGGACTGTTGTGCCGTGCAAGAATGAAGAGGAGACGGCACTGCTAGAGAATCAATATAGAGAGTTCGCATCTACGGAGAATATGCCGGCGCAAGACATCCTCGTTTATAGCGAGTGTCTGACTGGAGGACTACACGAGGTGGTGGCTAGGGAACGGGCTCGGTATAGCAGCCCCTACAGTCCCTTTTTGCGGGGCTGGTCTGGTCGATGAGTATTGAGATTGCGGTGATCAACAACAGACACAGCGCTAGGTGGTGGCGGAAGGAATAGGATGGAAGGCAACACTTATTGTAGGTGTCATAGAGAATCTCCATTCCTCGTACGTACTCTTGCGTGAAGGTGGTTGGTGACCGAGCTCCATCGATATTGCACCGTAACGTGGACAAGTGGTCTGTCCACTCAGTGAGCTGTTCGCCGCCAATGCTTTTGCTCAATATATGTCAGTGCCCACTATATTCACCAGTGCGGGGAAGACCCAATGCTTTGGAAGATCTCGGTTGATCGCGGGCCCGGAAGCAAGCGCAGAACTCAGACCATCTGACCGATGAGATTTGACAGACTGCAGAGAATGGTAAGGGAACTGTTATCAAGTATGAAGAGACAAAATTTGAGCGGAGAGGCGTGGAAGCAGGTACAAGCATCGCATGAAAGTGAGAAGAGGAAGTGGGACGACGCTCTCGTGGTACGTGTGCCCTAGGCACAATCCTCGACGGGCCGTGCCAACGTATTTGCCGCTGACGAAAGGCCGTCCTCGTGTTCTTGCTATTTGAAGACGTGAGGTTCGTAAACAAAGGCCCTGAAGTTGGCAATTATTGGTAGAATCGCTTCGCTGGACAAGAGAATAGTGCCACAACATGGCCTCGTGACGGATGCGTTTCGGATAATCCCAAATCCCAAACCCTGAAGAGAGAGAGCGAAAGAGGATGTCGCAAACTCTCTAGGAGCACGAGGTTTGCCTGTCTTGTTGTACCAGTGTACCGTGTTCAGAGCTGTCTCGCAACGCGGCCTTTATGCGTCAGACAACCCGCCGTCTGAAGCAGTCCGAGGCCGGATTGGTTGGCCACCGCGACGCTGAGGCAAATGAAGTGAAGAGGAATTGGTGGCTGGGTGACAATGGATTCTTTCGGTTTTGCATTGAGACTTGCATCAGGCCCCCATCGCGACCCTGCTCGTCTTCGGGGTTGGTCGACGCTTGGAAGCTTCGTACTTGGCCGGGTTTGGTGATGTATGGCGTCATGAGCGGCGTTGATGCATTGAAAACAGCTGCGACGAGGTGGAAACAGAAACCATTCACTCGGCGGGTGCGGAACCTAGGATCCGCAAGGGGAATGGCCGAGTTTAGCTTGTTCAAACGCAGGGCCAAAACGGATCGACGCGACGTCACTGCTTGCGACGACACACGTGACGCGTTGGGACGCAGGACTCAACCCATCTTGTTTTCTTCATGCTGCCACGATGCTCGTCGTGTAACACCATACCGTGAGCAACTCCTGGCCGTGCTGCTCTCCACGCATCGCTCTCATCTCCACTCTACGGCGGAGCCCTTGACTTCCCTTGGAGCGGACCGACTTTCACGGCGCAGCCCCTCCAAGTCGCAATCTCTCCGCACCACTCGGGCGTCCAATCCCACAGAGACCACATTTTGCGCCACGCTCTCGCGACACAGTAGCCATAGTGCAGAGCAGGGTCACATTGATCTTCTGATTCTGCCTGCAGAATTTGCTTAGACGGGAGACTCCTGAAAACAGGCTTGGAGCAGGAAACCGACCCCACCAAGCGCCCAATGAGTACCATCGAGAAACCCGCGTCGAGTCTCCCCAGCGAGCAGAAGGCTTCAGCTGACGACCAGTCGAGCCTCGTGGCCAAAGCCAAAGGCAAGATCCTGGGACTAGGAAAGAAGAAGGAGGAAGACGGGCAGACAGAAGCCAACCCACGCACCATGTCGCCGCCCACCCTCCTCCCCTCTCCTCCCCTTACGAGCCCGTCTACTGACCGTAGACCGTCTCCTCGCGGCAGCCCGCGCATCTATCCGGCCGGGGTTGCGGTATCGCCCAACCGCCGCATCAACCGATCCACGTCGCCCGGCCTCCACTCGCCGGCATCGTCTCAAATCTTCGAGCGCAACGTCCAAGAACCGGAAGACTCGTCGGCCATTCCGGCGCACATAAAGACGGAAGACCACATACCGGCAGCATTGGATGCATCGTCACTGGCCATCACAGACGACCATCTGAACCCCGATGAGGTGGAGATTGTGACGCATCAGGCGCATCAGCCCGCCGCGGTTGCCGTCGCTGGCAGCGTGTCGGAATCAATGTACCATGCCTCGCTGTCTCAGGACGATATCCCGCTGGCAGCAGGACACGGCGACCTAAGCGAATCGACGTCGAACTACGCATCCTTGGACACGACGGACGTGCGGCGACTGAGCTTCATCTCTTTTGCGGATGTGGTGCAGGCAGAACACGTCGAAAACGACCGGGACACGATGCAGTTCATGAGCCTGTCATCGACAGCCAACCGGTCTCCGTCGCCGGTCCGGTCGCCCACGTCCTCACACGGCTTCAGCGTGTCGCCGCCCACGAGCGGGGCGGCGTCTGAGAAGGGCGCGGATTTCTTCATCAAAGGCTCCCGGGCTCCCGGCAGCCCTACCACGACGACGACGCACGGGGCCCACAGTCCCCCATTGGGCGGAGGGGGAGACCTCCAGATCCAGACCATGCGTCAGGCTCTGCGGAAAACGGGCAGCGGCGACCTGAGCGGGGCGCGGTCGCAGCCGCTTTCTGCCGTCAGTCTGGAGGACAGCTTGGCCGACTATCCTCCATTCAAGTGAGGGCACGTCCGGCAGCGGGTGGGGCGCTGTACGTCACGGCGTTTGCTTGCGAGCGGTGAAGGCGATGCGAAGCAGTTTTGGGCCGGGCAGGCTGGGACGGCGGTCACGGGGGTTGCATTTATTTCCGGGGTCTTTTGCGTGTTTCCTTTGGCGGCGGCGGGCGAGGGCAGCGTGTAGGGCAGCGGGCGAGTACATGAATAGTAGCATTTTGCTGGCCGGGCTGGCCGCCATGCGAAGGACGGCGCGCCGTCGCGGTGCCTTGCAGTGTGTGTGCGTATGTGTGCGTGTGTGTGCGTGTGTGCGTGTGTGCGTGTGTGTGGTGTGGTTCCTTGCAGAGGGCATCGCTGCCGCTGCTGCCGCCCGCCGGCGCCGCACTACTGTGGTACTGTGTATATCCTGGGTGGCGACACGGCGGTCGACAGCCGCAAGAGATAGCCGGGAGGGCGCTGGCAGGGGCGCATACATACACAGCACATACGCAGCGCAGTATCACGCATATCGCGCTCGTCGATAAGCTCTGCGCAGGTGCATGCCGTCCGGGGTTAGCCGGGTCAGCCCCATCGGCGGCCGCCAAGCGCCTTGTGCGTGTGCTGGGACCTGAGGCAACTCGACGCCTGCCGCCGTGGGTGTGCATCCTCACCCTCCGCGACCTCAGTCCCCGCCCATATGCCAGTGAATGCTGCCGTCTCT